>APFE030290979.1:29048-54852 GCA_000404065.3 Pinus taeda
TTCTACCCTAGGCTCTTTAACAGTTCTACTGGAAAGCAGATGGGGGAGCAGGGCTTTTACATGCTCCGTATGCAGGTTCTTACCTTCCATTTTTAAGATCCAACTCTTCCCTAACAGGCACTCATCAGATGCACACTACTCTTTAAAAATGGCTACACTCTCCCCGGCAACGGCGCCAAAATGTGGAGCGATAAAAAGGTGTCTTTGTAACTCCTAATTTACTCACATTAATTGTCAACCCAGGGACGACTTTTTATTTCAAGAGTGTACTCAGTCTGAGGCAGCTATTTACTCAAGAGTAATGTTTAGTAGTACAACATTCAGAAAATACAGGAGTAAATGGATGCTAAACTATGACTAAATTGCTTCAAAAGGATAAAATCACACAAGGCAGCTTATCAGTCAAGGGTGCGGAAGCGATAACCCATCCCTCTAGAAACTGATGGAAAGGAAATTAGAGCATGGACCATAGGTCTTAGAGCTAGGCAGCGACTGCTGAGGCTCACTACAGCCTTAGACCTTCTCTCACACCAAAACAACAAATGCAAGTAAATGGAACAACAGAAAGTAAAATGGAACAACAAATAGGAAATGGAACAGCAAGTCTAAAATGGAACGACAGTAAATGGAACAGCAATCAAAAGAACTAAGTCTCGCGATTCAGAACCAAACTTGCTCTATTGAACCAAACTCACACTCTGCGATGAAATAACAATCTTCTCTCTTAAGGAAAATTGGATGGAATGTACTTTATGGAACAGCACTCATTGATGAATTATGGAACAACAGTAATCGATCATATATGAACACCTCACACTAATATAGTAATCTGACAATTAAGGATAATACGACTATGTTTCCAAATAGAATAACATCACTTTCGGATTCCAATAATTGGGATTTCAAATGAATCCAATAACAGTAATATTCAGTACAGACGCTCTGTAACATAAATAGCTGGTTTAGGCTAATAACATGCAATCAACTCTGAAAAGATTCAATCATGCAATGCAGAGTCACTACACGGATTTCCTGAAAAAACCATTAATGAATTAATCGTAGCAAAGCATGGAATAGCACATGAAAAGCATATCAGATTACCGAGCAATAAAGATAAGCAAACCACGTAGAAATCAAGTTATAATGATACAAAAGCAAGTGTAAAGTTATGATACACAACAGCAGCAGTGTACTCCACCAGAGGCTGGGCCCTTAGCCGCCAGTGGACGATGTTGGGCTACTTCAGATGAACAGAATGAACAGCAACTCCCAAATCATGTATTAATCATTAAATGGTGAAATCATTACAACAGTTGAAGCTTTGAGACTTACAGCATAAAACAATAATTTCTTCCTCCTATCCTATCATGAATTCTTGATTCTAAATCTCTAATTCTAAATCCTCAATTCCATCATTCAAATCCCTCTCTGAAGTCCCCCTGAAGTCATCCCCATCTCTGATCTCTGTTTTCATTTAAATAGAGAGATCAGAGAGAAGTTACAATAAAGATAAGTACAACATGATTTATTTTACAAAATTGGATTGATTCTAACCAGTTGTATCAACAAAAAAAAATATTTCCTTTCATCTCTCAACAAAAGCAAGACGAATTTGGCTTTGCAGCTGAGATTTGGAGGACGGCCGCAACAGCAAATCTGAGAAAATCGTGCTCAAAGAACCCTGTGTTTCTCTCAGTACAAGCTAAATTTTGGCAAACCATTCTTCACTAAAGTTAACTGGGTCAGTTTTGGACAAAACCCATGTTCCGGATTTTCCAAATTCTTCTTCATTTGCTCATAATCTCAACCGCAAAACGGTCACTTCTTATTCCAGCGAATTTCTCAGTTGGCAGGTTTAATGGTCAAATCTTCAATCAAGAAATTATCTTGGAGGTTAAAAATGGTAAATAATGTTACAACTAATTTATTGAAACTATCATTGATAAAATCATTCATAATCATCAATTTATTAGAAATAAATGAGAATAAATAATATTCATTCATAAGAGCATAAACCATTATAAAATAGAATTATATGATAAATCACGATTAATAACATGATAAAGAAAAGGAATTAGATTTGAAAAAATGTGTGGAACTAAAAACAACTTCTGGTTTGACTCGTGAAGAGAGAACGAAAACAGAGCGATAATGGAAATGGCACCCAGCTAGGGTTTCGCAGACCTGCGACGGCAGGCTGACCTGCTCTGTGACGCTCAGACCTGACAGCGGCAGAGAAATCGAACGGATGCGGTTTGGAAGCGAATATGCAATGGATCCCCCGCGGGGGGAGGGAACAGTGGTTCTGCCCGGCGAAGAAAACCAACAAGGACCTGAGGGTAACCCCAATAACGTCTCAGCAGATAATAAATCCGCAGAGAATACGCAGACCACGAAGGAAAATACAGGCCCTCACAGACTTCCAAAGGTTAGTTCTTCAACCTGCAAACTTATTGCTGCTCACAGGCCAGAGGTAGAACTACCTAGTCACCGAATAAACGCAAGAATACAATTTATGAGAGATCATGCCCTCATAGGTAAATTTATGGGATTCTAGCCTACAGAAAAGGCACTAAGAAACTGGATCAACAACAAATGGAGACCAAAAGGAGAAATAACCCTTCTTATAGGGCCGAAAGGTTTCTTCACAGCCATATTTAACTGTCTGGAAGACAGAAATAGAGTATTTGAAGGAGGGCCTTACTTCTACAACTCGGCAGGGCTATTTCTCAGAGAATGGAAGGCAAGGTTCAACCCAGATCAGGAAGATCTAAGCTATGCACCAGTATGGATTAGATTATACTCGTTACCATGGGAATACTGGGAGGAGGACTCTTTAAAAGCCCTTGGATTGGCGCTGGGAGACTTTGTTAAGGTCGCTGAAGAAACAAAGGCTGTAAGATACACGACCTACGCCTCTTACGCCAGGATATGTGTCTACATGGATCTAAAGCAGCCTCTGCCAGATACTGTGCGTCTTTTTCATGAAGACCATGATTGGATCCAGGTCATTGATTATGAGCATGTTCCTTTCCGCTGTCGGAAATGTCATACCCTGGGACACCTCTTCAGAGATTGTCCCTTAAATAACAAGGCTGAATCTCAAAGCAAGCAAGAGCCACAACCTCAGGATGGGTTCACTAAAGTCACAAACAGAAGACGTGGGAACAAAAAATCCAATGCAACACCAAAAGCAACGCCAGCGCCAGAAGAGAAATCCCAGCCCTCTACAAGTAACAGCTTCGGGATTCTTGCACAAGCTGAACCACAAGAAGAGCCCAGAACATATACCACGACACAAAATTCTGTCAAGTCCGGAGAACAAAAGAAGAATACGGCAGGCGAAAAAACCAAGCAAGCCACAGAAACTTGGGATACGCCGGCTATGGACATCGATAATCCATCTTACAGCAAGGACAAGGGAAAGGAAGCAGAAGGCAACACTCAGGAACCACAGTTCATGGAAGACGACAGCGAACCAATTGATATTGGGGAACTTGATATTCTAGGTCTGGAACAAGCCTGCAAATCAGGTAACTTTGACAAAATCCCTGAAACACAAGTAGATAACCTAGTAGAAATTCTAAATAAAGCTCAAAAAAAATATTCTCTTGGGGTCCAGACAGGCAGTCAATGGGATGGTAAATTTGTATACAAAGATAGCAAAAAGAGGGGCAGGAAGACAGCTCTAGAACGAACAATTAAGATTGGCGAGGTATTGGTGGAGTCTGGCAGATATGCCAAACTCACCAAATACTATAATACCAACCCCAAAAATTCTAAATGAAGTTGATATCTTGGAACATAAGGGGGCTTACCTGCCCAAGGAAGGGGAAACTTCTCAAAAACTTGATTATGGAAGACAAGCCAACCATTCTATTTCTACAGGTAACCAAATGCAACTCGACAATCTTGGAAAAAATTGCAGCCAAAGCTTGGCCAGGAGGGCAAGTCACAATTGTAGATGCACAAGGGGCTTCTGGAGGCCTGGCAATCCTCTGGGATGCGGGGAAAATACAACTAGACAAAATCCATGCAAACAAAAATTTCATTCAGGCAGTTTTTCATATTCTAGGCACAAACATTCATGGTCACATAACCAATGTTTAATTCCCACAAGAACCTCTGCAAAAAGCTGCAATTTTAGACACCATATCACAGCTCAACACTGATAGAGCACACCCGCTGTGGGTGATGGGAGGAGACTTCAATATGACCGCCTCAATAGAAGAACGACAAGGAGGGAGATGCAGAACCAATAGAGATGGCTCTCTACTCAAAGATTTTGTTCAACACAATTGGCTGATTGATGTGCCCACAACTAATGGCATTTACACCTGGACGAATAAACGGGCAGCTCCACTGCAAATCGCCTCATGCCTGGACAGATTTTTAATATCAGACAACGCCATCCATATTGGCGAAGAATTCACAGCTCATATAATTCCCTTTTCCGGATCAGATCATTGGCCAATTGAACTGCACTGGAATCGGCCAGGAAATAACATCAAACGGCCATTCCGCTTTGAAGCCTTCTGGCTTTCCCATCCCGAATTCAAGGAATTCATCAATACAACTTGGCGAAATTGTAATCCAACTGAACAAACCAAAATGGCAAGATTCCAAAAAAAGCTGAAGATGCTCAAGGCATAAATAAAGCGCTGGAACAAAACTAAGTTTGGCAATATCTTAAAGGAAAAGGAACAGCTCATTCAAGACATCAAAAATACGTAGCAAAGAATAATCCTGGAGGGGCGATCAGAAGAGATTACAAAAAAGGAACAAGAAATGGAAGGCAAACTCTTGGAACGGGATCGACAGGAGGAGATTCTATGGCGGCAAAAATCCAGAATACGATGGCTGAAGGAGGGCGAGAAAAAAACCAAGTTCTTCCATAAATCTATAGTGCAAAGGAGAATGAGAAATCAAATATCACAGGTTACCAATGCTCAGGGAGAGAAAGTGGAGACACAGGAAGGGATAGAACAAGCATTTGTTCACTATTTCAAGGAAATTAGAAAGGAGCCAAACATCAATAGAGCGGAGGCAATAGAAAGCATCACAAGACAAATACCGCATCTCATAACAGAGGAGAAAAATACTCTGCTTCTCAAGCCGATCAGCCTTCAAGAAGTGGAAAACGCAGTAAACTCCCTCAAAGCAGGTAAAGCTCCTGGTCCTGATGGTTTCACGTCAAATTTCTTTCAGCACTTTTGGGAGTTAATAAAATGGGAAGTGTGGCAAGTAGTAGAAGAATCTCGCAACATGTGATGGATGTATCTGGGCTTGAATGCTACATTCATCGCCGTAATACCTAAATCGGAGGAGTCCAACATGCCTGATAAGTACAGACCCATTGCCTTATGCAATATCATCTACAATATTGTCTCCAAGGTAGTGGCGCTGAGGTTAAAACCGGTGCTTCCATTCATCATCTCGCCAGAACAATCCGGCTACGTAGAGGGTCGTCAAATAACGGATGGGATAATCCTCAATCATGAGATTATTCACTCCCTCAAACATTCAAAAAAACCAGGTATGCTCCTTAAAATTGATCTATCCAAAGCTTTTGATAGCATAAGCTGGGAATACATGCAAAAGATTTTAAATGCTTTTGGTTTTGACAATGCATGGATAAGATGGATTAGCAGACTTATCTCTTCCACCTTCTTTTCAATTCTCATTAACGGGATTCCGACCTCTACCTTCCGCTCATCTAGGGGAATCAGACAAGGGGATCCCCTGTCGCCCTTTCTGTTTATAATTATGGCGGAAGGCCTAGGTCGATGCATTAAAAATGCCATCCTCTCACATGATCTCAAAGGCATTACCCTACACCAAGCCCCCACTGTCTCCCATCAGCAATTTGTAGATGAAAACATGATTTTTGGGCACTCCTCGGTTCAAGAAGCTCGAACCTTAAATTCCCTGCTTAACCTCTTCTCCAAAGCCTCTGGAGCTCTTATTAACAAAGTGAAATCCCATATATTTTTCTTCAACACCCATCTGACCATACAGCGAGCAATAGCCTGCATTCTTGGCTTCTCCATTGCCTCCCTCCCGTCCAAATACCTAGGGGCCCCTCTCTTTGTGTCTGCTCAGAAGCACTCCTCATGGACTTCTCTTTTGGAAAAATTGGAGGCCAAACTATTTCTCTGGACTCACCGTTCCTTAAACATGGCTAGTCGGCTGGTGCTCATCAAGGCGGTTCTCCAATCTATGCTGCTTTACCTATTTTCAATTCTGGCGGCACCAAAATGGGTATTAAAAGCCATCAAAAAATTACAGCGAAATTTCCTCTGGGGAAGCACTGGACCTAACAGGAAATGGGCTTTGGTAAAATGGGAGAAAGCTTGTCTCCCAAAAATTGGAGGAGGAATTGGCCTCTGAGATCCAGAACACAGCAACTTGATCATGGGAGCAAAAATATGGTGGAAATGGCTATCATACCCCAGCACACAATGGGCTAAAATATGGACAGCTAAATATGCAAAAAACCTACCACTGGAGGAGCGCATAAGAATGTCGGAAATAAGTAAGGGATCGGCTATATGGAACTCTGCAATTCTAAACAGGGATCTCATTTAAAAACATAGTTTCTGGGAAGTGAAGGACGGATGCACAGCTCGTTTCTAGATAGACTCATGGCAGCAATTCCCAAGCATAACAAATATAATCCAAGACATTCCTAATCAGGATATCAACCAACAGGAGAAGATCAATCAATTTTGGGAAGCAAGCAATATTTCAGACCACCGAAACTGGAAGAGCGCCAGCGCTATTTTACCTCACAGTCCGGAAGCCACTCAAAAAGCCCTAGCAAAGGAGTTAAAAAAAAAGGATAATCCTCAAGGAGACATGTCGCGACAAACTAAGATGGGGCCATGAAGAAAAAGGAACATTTACCACTAAGGAAGCCTACCAAATCATCCTAAAAGGGAAATTTACCAAAGATAAGCTATGGGAGCGAATTTGGAGCACCCCCATATGGCCGAAGATATCCACCTTTCTCTGGTTGTTGTCCCACAATAAGATTCTTACCTGGGATAACCTCAGAAAAAGGAAATTTGTTCGACCTTCAATTTTCCTCAACTGTAAAATGGCGGAAGAATCGGTGGTTCATCTTATGCAATTATGCCCATTCGGCAGACGAATATGGGAGAAAGTCGCATTTCGATGTCAGAAGGAAGGCAGAGTAATGGGTTATATCAATAATACCTTACGCAACTGGCCTCAACAGCCTTACCAATGTAGCATCCTCAACATTCTCTGGCAAATAATACCAGGCACAGTAATGTGGAACATTTGGAAAGAAAGGAACAGGAGAATATTTAAAAATCAGGCAATGGAATTGGAGCAAGTTTGGACAATCATACACAAGAATATTCAGGAAACCCTTTGCACTAGAGGCTGGTCCCAGGAGGATCTCCCTTCCAGTAGTAGAGAACAGGCCATTTGGAATAATTGGCAACTCCAAATCTCACATCCTAACTCTCTTCAAGGCACTTCTGTCAGGAGGCAAGCAATGCCTACAAACTGGAAACCTCCACCAACTAACACATACATGCTCAATTTTGATGGAGTGTCCAAAGGAAACCCAGGCCCTACAGGATATGGAGGAGTGATTCGAAACTCTTAGGGCATCCCGCTCAGAACCTTCTTTGGATCTATAGGATGGAATACAAATAACGTAGCAGAATTGGAAGGCCTTTGGAGAGGACTCAAAATTGTCCAAAACTAGAGATACATTCCCATTATAGTTGAAGGAGACTCTCAACTCATAATAAACATGGCCACAAAGATCCAGCAAGGTTCAGAAGCTCAGAAGGTAAGCAGAAGCTGGAGAATGGCAACCAGGCTTGAGTCTCTCCAGCAATGGCTGTAGAATAACAAAGCCATATCCTTTAAGCACATCAGGCGAGAAGGAAATAAGGTAGTGGATTTTCTGGCTAATCTAGGGGTAGAGCGAGGTAAGGAGCACCACGAAGGCCACTTACAGGAGCTTGTCTCGGAGACAGAATGGACAACTTTTCAGGATATCATCAAAAATGATATGCAGATAGAAGAAGAGGCATACCCGGATGCGGGTGACAGCTTGACACATAGAGGCCATGTACCGGCCACGCGGAGAGTACAGCGAGCTGGCGGCAGGGACTTGTGAAATGAAGGCTTTCAATGCCAAATTTAATGGCCATCAATGCCATTTACACTGGTTGCAGCCCCAAGGGATCAGCGAAGGGTATAGCAGGATGGGAACCAGAATGTTCGAGGCAGATTATTGGTTTGCACAGCTATGGAATTGCTGCCCGACAGCGCCAAGGAATGTTGGTCTGGTGAGGAAGGAGGGAAGAGCCGGAGAACGTAATCCTGGGCGCCAAACCAGGCACTGTGCAGGGGCGATAATTCATTCTCGGCCTCGTGGGAAGTCAGTAGTCGAGGTTCAACAACAGTATAGAAACCTTCTCTCGGCAGCGAGATTCTACAAATTCTCCATATCTGAGGTGAATAGGGAAGAAGCAACAGTTAAGAGCAAGCAGTCGAAGGCAGCGAAGCACCATAAGCCTAACATGGCTCCCCGTCAACGTGCCACTCCCCGCCGCGGGCGGAATTCTGGACAGAGGGGTCATTCTGGAGGTAGGGGAATTCACAGCCCGCGGCGTGTCTCCCCGCTTGCTTGCGCCTCGCCAAGCTCTCTCGGGTCTGAGGATTCTGGGAATGCCATTAGCAATACGGTGCAATCGGCAAAATTTAAATACAAGCGCCGAACCAACCGACCCATCATCTCTGCGTTGATTACAGTTATCTTCGCCGAAGAAGATGAAGAGGACGATAGTGGGAATGAGGATTCAGAGGACAAGGAGCCTAGCTCGGACAATTCCTCTCAAAAGGGGGGAAAGGAAGACAGTTCATACATCCCCTCCTCTCAGAGTAGGTTGGAAGAGGATAGCACCTGTGTTCATTCGGAAGAGCAGAAAGAGGTTCTACAAGAAATTGGCAGCATAATGGCTCAGGATTCTACAAACACGGCTCAGCAATCGTCAGAGGAACCCAAGGCAATGGAAGCGCCCAGGAAGGGTAAGGAGCCGGAAGTCTTCTTTGGCAATGTCCTGTACCTGAAGCTCCCGCCAGGAATTCATCGCCCTGAAGACATCCCGGATGGCATGGAGGTGACTTGGGAGCTTGATCCGGAACGAGAAGCAGCGGAATGGGAGGCGGCGAAACGGAAAGAGGCGGACCGTGCGGAATGTTCCAAAAAACCCAAATGACACTCACAGCTAGGCAGGTAAGGTCTGAGACTCCGGGTCTGGGGACTCTGCCTATGTTTTTTTTGCTCTATTTTCGCAACAAGTGTTATGTTCGGGATCGGCTACCTGTGTTTGGCAATCTTGGCGACGTGTTCTCCGGCTTGTGCACCTATGCTTGGCATCCATGCTAGGCTCATTTTGAAAATACTCAGTTTTTTGACAAAATCCAAGCTTGTAATGTATCTATCTTTCGCTTGGAAATGCTTTTTTTGGCTGACAGCTTTCATGTAAAAGTCTTTTACTGTTCTGATAAGCTTAATGCTGCTATCATGTTGACAAACTTTGACAGAGAGTTGTTTAATCACTCTCAGAGGTTAAAACCTCTTGTATATATTTTTTCAATTTTCTTAATATAATTAGTTTAGCCTTTGCCCAAAAAAAAAAAAAAAAAAAAAAAAAATAGTAAAAATGGATGGAATAAGTGTTAAAAGGTGGCCATATTCATGGCCCAACAGTATAAATACTCTCCAATGGTGGATTCCTCTTTTCTCGCTAGGGTGAGCGATTTCCTAGAACAAATATGGCCAATGTGCTACTGTTATTCCCTTCTTTGGCTTCAACAATGGAATGGTGGTTTCCTATGATATAAATTTTTCTAGCATTCCATTGTCTTTATTTGGCTCTCTCATGGCCTATTTATATAGAATTTTTTAATACATCTTCCCCCTCTTGGTTGATGGATGATAATTACACATGATTAGGACATGATTATTCCATTAAGGGCTACATATCTTTAGGGTGAATCAAATTTGACTCTGCCGAACTGAGCTAATGTCATAGAATCGGCCCCAAGTGTGTGGAGTTGTCTTGAATCACCGAGTCATCCATTTCTGCAACTGCACGGATTTCAAAGGATATTTAGCGTGCATGCATTTATCGAAGAAATAAAATTCGAACCTTAGGAGAAATTTAATTTTTTAAACTTCGTGACGTATTCAATTGGAAAATGTTCATATGTTCATTCTAATGGACAATTTTAGTGTCTTTTCTATTGTGAAAACATGTGTATAATGTTCTAGTGTTAACAGTTTCGGTCACTCGTGGCCCCGACCTTTTTCATTTAGTTCATGGCCCGCCACTTAATTTTTAATAGGTTACACACACACACACACACACATATATATAGATAACAAGTTAGTTAAAAAACCGTAGGACAAATTTCGGGTCACTAGTCAAATTAAAGATGCAAAAAATTCCCTTGTTCTAGTTGCCAGAATCCATGTTCCGATAAGTTAAAAATTATTGCTTCGTTAGTAGCCGCCACTAGGCCCAGTTTGACCAACACTCTGACTAACCATAACTTCCACATATTAACTCGGATTGAGGTGTCATTCACGCGATTAGAAATCTTGCAATGAGATATTTGATCTAACCCAATTTCGACTTCAATCGAGTGACTTCGATTTTCAAGCTTTTCCAAAGCCACTTCTGAATTATGATCATTTCTCGAGCCACCTGGAACATTAAGAAATTTTTTCTTTGCCTGGGGGGAAAATATAGTGCGTTGGGAGAGTTTTCTCACCGAATAATAATAAAAAATCCCAGGCTAAGAGGCCCCCACACGAGCTGAGAGCCCTCCCAGCAAAAAACCCTAGCTTTATCTATTCATCAAAGACTGGTCTCCCGAATAGCTTGGAGGGAAAAAAAATCTCCAATATCTCTAGTTCCTACTTTATCCACTCCTCATTCTAGTTATTTCTCTCAAGATACCAAATAATCTCACGTAGAAGAAGTTGCAAGAAATTCACATTTCTCTAAAGGGGACTTTATTTTTCCTCGGTCCTATTTTCTTGAGCCTGCTCATGAAGAAACATGATTTGAATCTATTTCCTTTTATTTTTTAGAAATCTTAGGAGTTGAGGAAATAAAAATTGTTGATTTTTCAGCCGCATGTCAAAGTGTTTCTTTAGTTTCCCAGTCAGTCCCAATTTTTGTGATTCCTCAAACCTGTTTTTTTTTCAAGCAGGGATTATTCCTCCTCCTAAAAAATAAAACACGGTGATTCTAGTGTTTCTTTTAAATTGATATGCTCCCCTTAATCTTCCCCAACTCATGAATGAAATGCCTCAAGATTACCTGAAACTATTGCAAAGATTCACATGGGAAGATGAGCTTATAACTAAAAACATGTAGCAACTTTATGTGCTTTTGTAGGAAATTTGAATGCTGAATATTTTGATGTGGTGATGAGATTGTTTGTGCAATCTCTATATGGAGAGGCTAGGAAATGGTTCAAAACTCTACCACTCAATTAAATCAATACCTGGTAGGAATTGGAGAACACCTTTATCCCAAGATGGGGAGAGAAAAAGGAACATGGTTATTTCTTGACATAGTTCAATTTTATTAAAAGAGAACCAAATTAGGAAGTTCTTGAATTTATTAAGATATTTAATAATCTTTACAACAGTCCTCCACTAGAGATCAAACAACCTCGTGCTGACACAAAACTAGTTTTTGTAGGAGAATTTGAATTTGATTTCAGACCCACATTGGGAGAAAGAACACCTTCCACCCTGGATTAGGTCCAAAATCATGCTTTGGAAATTGAAGCCAATTTTTCTGCAGTTTGGAAGATAAAATGAAAACATAAACATATAGAAAACAAGAAGGTAAAGGTAGGAGCGGAGCATTCTAATCAGTAGAAGGACTCACATGAACTAAAGTTGGATGAAATGAAAAATGGCATTAGAAACCTATCTCATAAATTAGTAAAGATGGAGCTGGAAAAAGAAAATCCACTCAGACAAATCCAGTACAGGTGGAATATCAATTTCAATCCTCAATTAAGAAAACTATCATTGCAAATTATGTAGAGGGAAGGAAGCACCATGGCTAGATACAACCTCCCTTGCATATCGAGGATGAACCTAGAGAAATGACAGAGGAAACTCTTAAATTTTAGGAAAATTGGTACTCCACTCTATCAAAGGTTGAAGTTGAAGATATTTATGACAAAAATTTGGTTTCTGGTTTACAATTCACACTTGTGAGTAGGAAATTAATGAATATTGTAAAAGGCTTGTAGATATCATTCAAGATGAATTACATAGAGAATATTAATTTAGATCAAGAAAGAGATATAAAATCAATATAAAGTTGAGGAGAAGTCCAAACAACCAGTCCAACAACCAGTCTAGAAAGATGATGATAAGGGAAAGTAGCCCCTTAGAACAATTTCAGTCCAACAAGGGGAAACTTATAAGTGTCAAAAGATAATTGTGAATGAGGTGAAGGAAGTTCAATGACCTGTGGTGAGTCAGAAAAGAGCCCAAAAGGATAAATTAGTAGAATAAGAGAAAGGAAAAGCAAGAAAAGAGATACATTATTTTAATATTCAAAAGTTTTTGGAGAAAGTAAATATCCCAATCCCATTAACTAAGTGTTAAAAAAAACTACTTATACAAAGAAGAATTCAACATTCATTAATCTATCTCCGGGAAGTGTTTTAGCAGACACAGTTAATTTACACAAGGAAAGGCGAGTGGTTATGTTTAGTCCTAATGTGGAGGAACAAGATTCAACTGCTCCCCACTTTTACAATTCTCCTTTAGTGCATGATAATATGCTTCATAATTGCATGCTTCACTCAGGGGATTCTCACAATTTAATTGCCCTGTATGTGATGAAGAAACTCAATCTCAATATCCAAAAACGTTATAAGGATATTGATCCCGATTTAAACAGGATCGCAACAAATTACAGATATAACCATACATATAGAGATTCGGCATAAATAATACTTCATTTCATTACTGTAAAATACTGAAATATGCTTATAAATAGAAATGGAAATAAACGAGCTAGGGCGATGGTAGCTTATCTTTGAGAAGAGATGTGGTGGCTACATGCCCCTGAATTGTGTTACAATGAGGCTCGAAGGCCTATTTATTGTTGAGAAACAATGGAAAACCCTTAACATCCCAAAACCTAACCCTAGAAGATGAAACACCAAATTGTGGGCCCCATTTTGGGTAAGTTGGTACATCAACTTCCCGGGGTCGTAACTTTGGCACTCGGTCTTTATTTGACACATACAATAGCTTGTTAGAAAGATCTACCCGAGAACTAAAACTTTGGGAAGAGAAAAATTGTTCCATGGGCCCATGTTGCTCCCATATTTCCAAAAAAACGTCATTTAGGGCCTCGAAACGGGTCCGAAAGTTCAAGACCTGAAAAACTACTAAAAATAGTAAATTGTGCTACTATTATAGAAAATGAAAATCTGAAAGAGATAGTTGTGGGGGTCCAAGTGGGATACAAGTGGGATAGGTCGGTGGCCACCAACATCCACCTCGATCATTCCTCCCCCCTTAGGAAGCAATGGTCCCCATTGCATTGAGTTCCTCCATTTGCTGAACTTGGTCCCTGGTGAGCTATTCTGCAATCTCTAATGTGTCCAGTAATGGTGGGAAGCATGGTTGCGGGCAGTACACATTGAACACTTGGTGTAGGAGAAGGAATGGGGGAATGATGTGCTCCAAAGCATTGTTTCCCATAGCATTGGTAATGTTGTAAGGACCATGTCAGAGTGGTACGAGCTTCTGATGGGCTCTTGTAAGGCGTTCTTACTGCATATGTAACAAAACATTGTCGCCCACCTGAAACTTGTGTGGTGGCCCTGTCTGTGAGGAGAGGTTGTTCCTATGTTCTTTCATCACTGTATCCCTCTGTTGTTGTTGTTGCATGGAGGAACCTTTCGTGGGGCTCATCGATGTGGCGATGATCTTCCCCTTACATTGGGAGAAAACTAGACAAAAAATAAATCTTGTAGTATGTGAGATGAGCTTGTTGCCTTTCTTAGTAGTGATCAAAGAGGTGGCAATAGGTGGAGCTACCTTCGGTATCCTGTATAATGAATTACCCAAAGAAATAATGATAGTGCGAGGCCTTGAATCATACCCAGCATGTCGCCTCCACAAGTATGGTTGGCCTAATAATACATCACAAACATCCAGAGGTGTAACATCACATAATACCTCATTTGTGAAGGGCTTGATGTTGTAGGGAAGGTGGCATTAATAGAGGACTCGGAGATCCCATCCTTCATGAAGCCACTCGATACTGTATGATCGCAGGTGGGGTGTAGTCGGTAGGCCCAACCACTTCACAAACTCTGTTGAAATGAGCTTTTGGCTGCCACTATCAATAATGAATTGCAGCAACAAACACCTCACCTACATTTGTGAGTGGAAAAGACGCTCCCCTTCCTCTGGATCTTCAAGCTAATTGTTTTGGATCTTGCTGGTGGAAATAGTGGCACAAGTCTCCACATTAATGATCCCCTTCCCTTTGCCATTCCCCTTGTTGGGTTCTGACTCAGGGTTAGAACATGCATGTAATTCGAAAGCCTTCAACTCAGCCACCAGTGACTGCTTGGTCCCACACTCACCTGTGTTATGAGTGGGACTCTGGTGGGACTCACACCACTTTCATGTGTCCTTCTTCCAATTTCTGGTGTTGTTCTTTTCTTGTGGATTCGGCGGGTTGTATTGAGTCACCTCGCCTTGCCTTTGTCCTTTGATCTTCAGATTTGTAGATCCAAAGTCCCACTTCTTTTGTTTAAACTTCTACTTGATTTTGATAGTGTATCAGTACGCCGTGCTGAGCGAGGAGATGTTCATGAACTCCACCTCTTCCTAGATGTATCTATGTAGGCAGCTAGAGTATTTTAGTACCAAATGTATCTGAGAGTCCTTCATACCCAACTATGCGTGAAGGGTATGAAAAATTTTGGTGAACTCCAACACATCCTGGTCCCTTCCCTGCCACAACGTGGTCCACATTATGTATTTGTCCTCATAGCTTTTAACAAGGTAGTACTATTGCTTGATGGATTCCCGAAATGGATTCCAAGTGGGTGCTGCTCAAAATAGTGAGCCCGTAGTTTCATCCTTCTGTTCACAGTAGGTTTCCCACTAGTCCTTGATGTGGGGGGCTACTTTGAGAAGAGCAAAAATAATCTTTTCCCAATTGGAAAAATCATGAACAGAAAAATACCCATCTAGCAGATTTAACCATTTATCTACGACATCTGCATCTATTTGACCCTCAAAGATTGGAATTTCAAAATTAACTTGTACCTTAAAGGGTGTGGTATTTCCAGAGTAGATGTTGGAATTTGATGCGTCACCTCTGGGTAGCTGCTGAAGGATTTAGGAAAAGTTGTCCATCATCACATTCCTTTGTCGCTTGAGGGATTCTTCGAGCAAGATTTTGATAGGATCTCCTACCCCCTCGTATTTCTTTTCATCCACGATGGGAGGCCGTCAGGGTTTGTGAGGCTGATCTTGCAAAGGTTCAACCAAATCAAGCCCTAGCTCCTTATATCGCGACCTCGTTGGGGACATGCAAAGAAAAATAGAGAAAAGGCAGACCACTCTGATACCACTGATCCGAATTTAAACAAGAACACAATAAATTATAGATATAACCATACATATAGAGATGTATTAGAAATAATACTTCATTTCATTACTGTAAAATACTTAAATATGCTTACAAAGAAAAATGGAAATAAACTAGGTAGGGCGATGGGAGTTTATCTTTGAGAAGAGATGTGGCAGCTACATGCATATCAAGTATGTTACAATGAGTCTCAAAGTCCTATTTCTTGTTGAGAAATAATGGAAAACCCTTAACCCTAGAAGATGAAACGCCAAATTGCAGGCCCCATTTTGGGTAAGTTGGTAGATCAACATCCGAGGGTCATAACTTTGCCACCCGATCTCCGTTTGACGCATAAAATAGCTGGTCAGAAAGATCTATCCAAGCACTACAACTTTGGGAAGAACAACATCAATCCATGGACCCATGTTGCTCCCAAATTTCTCAAAAAAAGTTGTTTAGGGCCTTAAAATGACTCCTAAAGTTGACAACCCAAAAAACTTCTAAAAATAGTAAATTGTGATACTATTACGGAAAATGAAAAGATGAAAGAGACAGTTGTGGGGGTCCAAGTGGGATAGGTGGGTGGCCACCAACATCTACCTGGATCAGATCTATATCCATTTGAATGTAAAATATAAAAATATATTGGCCTCATCAAATATCTTGTGGTTTCTCTAGCTCAAATTCCAATGAGAAGTATTGTGATGGAAAAAGTAGTTGCAGACATGCCAACTAGATTTTGGAATGTTTCTCTCTAGATATTGTGGATTAATGCTAGGAGGAATACTGAAACTTGATTTTAATTATGCTATAAATATAGCTTTTGGTGGAGAGGAAAGAAGAGTGTATAGGGAGTCGAGGTTTGTCAAAATGATCATGGAGGATGTGAGTTCCAGTAATTCCCCAAATTATTATCACGAGAAATATTTTTATTTTTTTACGTTGGAAGTGCATGAAGATATTGTTGAGGTTATTGTAGTTTCGTACAAACAATTCAGCAAACAGAAGTAGTGCAAAATGGCATTTGCAAATTATATTTTGATGGAGCTTACTCCAAGAAAGGAAATGGTGTAGGTGTTATTTTGCTTTCCCAAAAAGGTGAAATGATTCCAATTTCCTATAAATTGGGGTTTGATTCTACCAATATGATAACATAATATGACACTATAATTATTTGTCTAAAAGTTGCCAAGAACGTTAATATTGAATTTATTTTTGATTTTGAAGAGTCAGAATTGGTGGTAAAACAAATAAGAGAGTAGTGAAAGATAAATCACCCAAGTTTTAGAGCCTACTGAAATGAATTTTTGGATTTGGTGGATAATTTATTTTGAACATTAAATATTCAATTTCTACCAAAAGAAGTCAATAGATTGGATGATTCACTTACAATGGTGGTCATAATCTTAAAACCCCCACATAATTGAAATTAACATATGAAGTGGAGATCTGAAGCAAACCTCTATACCTAAAATTGTCAAGCAATTGCAAGTTTTTGAATATGAGCAACAAATCAAAATATTTTTTGAAGTTGTATGAGAATTTTCTAACTCAAAAATTGATCAAGAAGAGGAGGCTAAGAATGTTGAAGAGGTTTGAAGGCAGGTTACGTTGGAGAGACTCTATTACAAATCCGAATATTATACAATTGAAAGGTAATGTAATTCCTAAAGGTCTCATACCTTTGGAGAGACTATTTGATGCAAACTATGTTCTAGTGAATGTCAGCAAGAAAAGCTGGGAAAATGATGTTGAAGATTGTAACCTTGAAACTAAAAGACAACTAAAGCTTGTGAAAATGAAATGGGGTATGTCAAAAGATTATAAATAGAGGTATGTAGATATATTTAAAAAGTATTTTGATGTATTTGCATGGTATTATGGGGACCTTAAAAATTATAATAAAGACATTATACAACACAATATCCCTCTTAAACCAAGGGTCAAAAAATACAAGAAAAAATTAAGACAGATCAATCCCTTATTATTGCCCTTAATAGAAAAGGAAGTGAAAATCCTAATTCATGCAAAGATAATTCTTCCATTAAATTATCCAGACTACGTGGCAAACTTAGTTCTCATGAGAAGGAAGAAAAAAGAAGTCAAATTATGTATAGAATTCCAAAACTTAAACAGAGCATCATTAAAGGATTATTACGCTCTTCCAAAAATGGATCATATTTTACAAAGGTTTAGAAGATCTACAAGCTTGTCTATGATTGATGGACTTTTTGGATACAACCAAATAGTAGTATAGCTAGATGATCAAAAGAAAAAAAACATTCACAACAACATGGGGAATTTTATGTATGCAGTGATGACATTTGTTTTGATGAATGTTGGAGCTACCTTTCAGAGGGCTATGGGCATAGCATTTGTGGGACAAAAGCACAAATCCATGGTCATATATTTGGATGATATCATAGCTTTTTTCAAATCTTATGGTGAAAGCGTGAAACACCTACATCAAACTTTTGAAAAATTCAAGAAATGTTGACTATATCTAAATAAAAAAAAGTCCCATTTTTCTCTAAGGCAGGGGAAATTATTGGAGCATATTATTTCAAAAGAGGGAGTTAGGAACAACCCAAAATGATTGGAAGAAATAATTAATATACATCTTCCGAGAAATAAGAATGAGATTCATATTTTTCTATGAAGAATAATTTTTCTTGGGATGTTTATTCCAAATTAGCCAGAAATTGTAAAAGGGATCACTGACATGTTCAAGAAATATGTAGATTCTAGATGGAATCAAGTGGTCATAGAGTCTTTTGCAAGGATCAGGAAGGCTTTTGGAGAGGCTCCTGTTTTAGTAAGCCCTGATTATTGAAAAAAATCAAGTTTTTGATTTTTCCTCTCCTTTTAAAATTACAATTCTACGTTTGCAAAAGAATGAAGATAATAAGGAGAAACGAGTTGTATTTTTTAGCTAGGTGTTAAGCGATGTTGAACTGAAACATAATATTTTCGAAAAAAAGTCTTATGCTCTGTTAAAGCCTTGAAAGCATTTAGAACATACATTTTACAGTCCCAAATTACTGAATCTGTGCCAAATTCAGTTATCAAGGATGTTCTGATGCAAAGGGACAATGAAGGAAGAAGGGGAAAATGGATAGCTAATATGAAGATAATATGAAATTAATATTAAGCCAATAAAATTGATAAAATGGAAGGGATTGGATAAATATTGAGAAAGGGAAGTTATCAGGCAATGGAGATTAATATATTAGCTGCAATTCTTGAATCAAACATTATTCGTGAAGGAGGTAAGAAAAATGAACAAGATAACAAAATTGCATACAAAGATGTCTCCATTTATTGGTACAAGAATATTATTCATTATTTTTTTATTTCTTAACTGTCCATCAAATTTAGAATGAGAAAAGTATAAGGATTTGAGGTTGCAAGGGTAGAAGTCTTTCATAGTCAATGGTCAATTATATTGGAAAGATCCTATTGTTGTTTTTTTGTTATGTCTAATAGAGGTGGGAACGATTGAGATTTTGAATGAATATCATTGATTTGCATGTGGAGGCCATTATAGCTCGAAGGACAACACATAATTTATTGAAAGCCAATTTTTATTGGCCAACTTTTTTTTCTTATGTTTACAAGTTGGTTATATGTTGTGAAAAATGTCAACTTTTTGCTCAGAAGAAGATTTTGATACCACAACAATTAATTCATTTATTTGTGGAAGAGCCATTCAGGCAAAGGGGGTTGGATTTTTAAGGGGAAATCAACCCACCTTCTAGCTGACAACATAAGTGGATTCTGACAGCCACTGATTATTTTACGAAATGGGTGGAAGTTATTCCAATGAAAAATGCAACAAATTCAATGGTGACCAAGTTCCTCCAAGAAAGCATATTTGCAACATCTGGTTGCCCAAAAAAATTGGTCACAAACAATGCTTAGGTTTTTAAATCTACAAATTTAATCAAATTTTTCCATAAATATAATGTAATTCTTACTCACTCTAGCACCTATTATCCTCAAGGAAATGGGTTGGAAAAATCTTCAAATAAAGCTATGGTTATAATTTTGAAGAAAACAATTGTAGAAAATAAAAAGAATTGGGACTCTCAACTTAAGTTTTCCCTATGGAAAAACAAAGTAACCACCAAAAGGTCTACTCATAACTCACACTTTGAACTGGCATACCAAATAGAAGTTGATTTTCCTATTCAACTAGCCAAGCTAATAGTTTGTTTGATTCAGGTTGCTGAAGAAGAAGCTAATTCACTGACCCAGAGGATAAACTAGCTGGTAGAATTAAATGACAATGGTGAACAATTAACTAAAAATATGATTAGTTATCAAGAGAATATGAAAACCATTTTTGACACGAAAGCTAAAGATATACTATTTTAGCCAGGGGATCTTGTCCTATGGTAAGCTTTTAGAAGGGAGGACAAGTGCAAGCATGGTAAGTTTGATCCTTTATGGTTTGGGCCTTTAATTGTGGCATAAGTTAGAGGAATCAACACCTTCATTCTAGAAAATCTTGATGGAGAACTACTGCAGCTCCCTACCAATGGACAATTTCTAAAACATTACCTCCAACAATAAACAATGTTTAGTTTTATCATTGTAAATACTGGTGTGATCACTGTGAGTATCTGGTGTGCTTTGTGTTGCAATGTTTTAAGTTATGATCTGACTCCATGCCCGAGGTGAAGGCACTAATCTGTAGTTCTTAATGTTCTGTTTCAAAAAACTATCCCTAGCTAGAGCGACATTTTGTAGCTCATTTTCATTATGTTTCAAATATATATAAAAAAATATTATATATACGAAAAATGAAAAAAATAAAATGGAAGAAAATGCTAGAAGGTCAGTAGGATTATTTTGTGCAATTTAATTAAATAAAAAAATAAAAGAAACTAATTTTGGTCCAAGTTGGCACAGGTCCACTTTATGAAGTTAATTTAATATTATAATCTATTGGGTCATTTTCCAACGGTGGATGAGCTAATTTTAAAGAGGGCACACATCCTAAGTGTGATGTCATTAGTAGCATCAAGAATAATGTAGAAGGAAAACATGACACAAAAACGTGCGCAACTATTATGCTAGGAGGTGCCCCCATAAGTGGTCTAGAAGGAAGCTGTCATCAGGAGATCGATGATCAAGATCACACACGACATCACTCCAAGGTGATAACATTTACCACCGCAAGTGCCCCTATGAGTAGAAAATGGTTTTTTCTTTGGTTTCAAGTGAGTGCGACATCCATCCTCCCACTTCATGCCTATATTATGCCTCCACCCTGCTACCTAATCCATTCTTCCACATTACCTTCCAGCTCAACACCCCAGTTCAATCCCATGTCATCATACATCATCCTTACATACAATTTTCTCATTATTCATTTACTTTGTTTTCCCTTTCTATCTTATAAAACCCTATTTTCTTCACCCGATATATTTCTACTACTAATTGTTCCTGAGCTTAATGACTTCCACCTGCACTTGCCATCTCGCCAACTCATATCCAACATCAGCCATTGTTCTTCAAGTATTTCATCAAGCACACATCCTTGTCCAATTTTTTATAATGTCAAAGAAATATTCCCTGGTGGGTTCTGCAATACATATCCCTTTGATGAAAATTGAAATAGACTTTTTTGACTCTGTATGCCTATTAAATTTAATGGAGCTTCCTCAAAATATTTTGTTCAGTCAATCAAAGCCAGAGGTGTTTACTAGGGTTTTTAAATCTAGTTTATTTGCTGCAATTATTCCCTAGACATATCATTTTCATGAATTCATTACTTGACTAACCTCATCCTGATACCCTCAAATAAGTTATGTCATGAATTCATTAGGATAAAATGTGTTTTATGTCTCTTCATCATTAATTCAACAAATGCTCAATTTTCCCCAGTCTAACTAGTAAAATTCTTTTTTCTAATAAATGCTCATGATCACTTCCAAAATTTGTCTACTAAGCTTGTATTAAACTGTCTTCCTACATTATGCCATCAAGTGAGTCTTTGTCTATGGAGTCAACCCAATTCCCTATAATCACTTTTACTAAGGAATTTAGACTAACTTGATAGATAATTATGAGGGTTTTGGGAAAATACAATACCTCTGTTGTTGATCACATAACCATAGAAATGTTTCACTTAGTAATGTAACCTAATATAATTCTAGACATATCAACATTTTGGGATGTCTCTATCAATACTCAATTATTAAATTTTAGTGTCACAAAAACCATTAGAGTCCCCTCATCGTTAGTTTACATATTATTATATGTTCATGTGGAGAAATCTATTCACCTAGGTTTAAACATAATTGATCCCAATAATAGGAAATAGATAGTGGTGAATTGGATTGATGTTGTAATCAACTACTTCATTTATCAAGGTTTTCCCTATCTTGTTCCCTCTTTCATGTCAATGTCAGAATCTACAGGGTAAGTTCCTTAGATAGAACACCAAAGGACATCGCTCACAAATAGAACACAGATCAATACACCAGTATTCTTAATGCAGTTAAAACCCTCATAGAGGGAAATAGTCCATGACCTAGGCCAACGTGGCCACTTCAGGCAATTTATTAATAAAAGAAAGAAAATTTACGTAAGTTTCTCTCATGAATGGTCACGCTTCAAATGACCCTCCATGCTCTTTAAATAGAGATCATGGACCAATCGGCTGTTAAGCCACAGATCAAGTGTCGGTAATATCTAGGAGAGAATGAACCATTGGATCACTTCATGTCTAAAAAATATTGTGACCATCGGATTGTAACTTACAAAAGTACATAGTAAGGAAACACAATTTACCTAACTCTATTCTAGACAAAGTTAAACTTAACTATTTCCTATACGTCAGAATATCCTAACATCCCCCCTTAAGAACAACTTGGGATAGGATTGAAGGATGTACGAATATGACAATATAGGATATGGAAGGAGGAATTAGAGCCTATAGTGACAATTTCCTAAACTCCAACCATAAATCACATGTTACTAAACTTCGCCTCTGTGAGAGCCTTTTTAAAGATGTTTGCAACTTGATCACCATTTGAATAATATTGAACTTCAAGAACATGGTAATGAATGAGATTTCTAAAGAAGTGCATTTGTAGTTCAACATGTTTGTTGCATTGATGTTGGACTAGATATTTACATAGTTGAATGGCACTTTGAATATCACAACAAAGTGTAGTAGGATGTTGTTGCTGAAATCCAAACTCTGATAGGATCTGATGAAGCCACAAGGCTTCCTTACTAGCTTCTATGATGGAACGATACTTTGCTTCAACTGAAGAAAGAGAAATGACACTTTGTATCTTATAAGCCAATGTAATAGGTCCAGAACCAAGAGTGTAGACATAACCTGTAGTAGACTTTTGATCATCATGGTCACCAACCCAATCATAATCAGTGAAACAAACCAATAGAGGAGATTCTTTTGCACTATAATGAATCCCAAATTTAATTGTACCTTGAACATAATGAAGTATTATTTTATATGATTTCTGTTAACACCCAGGTTGTTCCCTATGAATCCCAAGGGAATACAGCCGGGGTAACCACTAACCGATCTTTGGACTACAGCTTCTAGCCCAGCTGTAATCAGAGAGGGCTCTCTCTTTAAGGTTTGTCTCTGTTTTATGGAGATTTTAGGCTAGTTATGAAGTGAAGGTTTTTGGTTTATGTTTGGTTGGGAGGATGTCTTTCTGAAAGCTTTGAAATGTAGTTTTGCAGGTAAAATTAGTCCATTGGGCAATGGAGTCTGTGGCTGTTGGTTTCTTGAAATCCTGAGTTTGTTGCAGCTGGAGTTACAGGGCCATTTAGATACTTCATGAAACAAACTTTAAATTGTGATGATGGAGTGCAAATAACCAGTGAAAAGCAATTAAGAATTTTCCACTAAGCTGGGGTGTGAGAAAGGGATGTATTCCTCAGGAGCAAACTTGAATTCCTGAAACAATAATCACTGTGATGATATAGTGTGAAAGGGTAGTAATTAAGAATTACGCTTTCATTACTATAACTGAAGAAAAGACATTCAAAATAGCTTAGATTGAGTTCAGGGTAATCTGTGATTAAATCCTGGAACTATTCTTTTTCCTTGCTATTAACTGTTTAAACATAGGAAACATGAAAGAGATATGAAAGATAACAAACACATAACAAAGAGTTACAAGAGAAACTTATTGTGCCATGAAATACGCAGGAATCTTGCCACTTTCAGCTAAACACCAGACAACATCAAGCAACACAGAGCTTTGGAAATTCCATCATCCTTTGTATTACTTCTCTGAGAGTTACAATGAAAGAAAAGCAGAATGGATATGAACAATCTCTTACATCCAACGTCCAACCCCTGCTAACATATGCGAGGGGGAATATATAGAAGTGTTTCATACAAAAATATCTCAGGCATTGAGTCATCTGAGAGGTAAAATATCTTCATTAACTCGTACAGAAATTGTAGATAAAAAGTTATTACAATCTTTAATGCAACATAAAGGCTCTTTACTCCTGTTAGAAAAATTTGACCTTTGGAGCTCACTGAGTCGATTGAGCGCTTTGTTATAACTGCTAAATGACGTGTCTGTGCAACTCTGTCCTCCTGTAGCTTTTCGGCCCTGTCACCTGTGACTGCTAGTGTTGCCGTGGTGGCCGAATATTTGTGCTGAGTTGGCTCAGCCTTTTTCTGCATACCTGCTGATGTGTCTTTATCTTCCTGTGTATGAAAACTTAAATATTTTCAAAAAGTAACAACATAATTACTGACTTTGATTTAACAATAATTGTATCAAATTATCCCACACATCCTGTGTAGGCAATTGATGCCTCAAAATTGACCCCATGGTCTCATCTGCCTCTGTATACTTGTAAAAATGGGGAGGCTCATCAAACAAGTGTGTAATTTCATTCATAATATAAAATAAACTCTCCACCCTGTTGAAGAGGGTCTGTCCTGTTGCTGGTCCTGTTTCTGTTGATGTACTAGCTGTCTCTGCAATTTGATTTCCAGCAAAATTGTTCACTCTCTTGGCATATTTTTCATGTGAGAGCAGCCTTCCTGATGGCTCCAGCAAGCTAGGAAGACCCCTCTTTTGCAATGCCATGAACCTATCCTGGAATTTGTTGATATCTGCTTGCATATCCTGGGTTCTTTTTTCCAGGGTCTGAACCAGGTTTCTTAATGTCAGGACCCTTTTGATCAGTGAAATGGTCTCAGTCCTGTTGCCAATTCCCATTTTGATGAGCTGGGAGCTTGTCCTCTAGTTCAGCACGTTTATCATTTTAGTGGAAATCTCAGGAATATTGCCTAGAGATGCCCTTGCTCGTTGGATCTCTCTGTGTGCATTTCCAATGAGCGTTATTTGCTCATGGATGGCCTCAATGTACTCCCACTGGTCTGTGATGGACTGGCAAATATTGGACCATAGGATCCTCTTGAGTTCTGATGTCACCTTGTCCAGTGTGAGCTCCTTTTCTAGCTCAGTTATTCTCTTCTTAAGAGCCTTTACCTCCCTTTCTCTTTCAGCCACATTCTGCTTGGACTTGTCATATTTCTCAATGATTTTAGCCAGAGTCTCCTTGGCTTGATTTAACTCTGACATTCGAGACTCCAAGGCTTGAATTTCATTCCTCAGCTTTTGCATGTTAAGGCTTTCAGCTTGCTCTGTTGTTGGTGCTGAGGTGGATGGTGCTGCCTGTTGTGTCTGCTGACTGGGGGGGGCAGTGGTTTGAGGATCTTCCTCCAGATTAATTGTTTCTGGAGGAGCTTGTTAAGTTTGCCCTGCCTCCTTTTGCTGCAATGTTGTCTGAAGGGTGGCCTCTGTTTCCTGCAGCCTCTCTTGAGTATGGATGAGCTCTTTATATAATGTAACCAGCATAGCAGCTGCATCCTTGTCTTGTCTGAGCTGGGAAATCTCTTTTGTTTGAGGATGAAGAGTTGCAGGGATCTTTATCATTTTTCTCAATGCTGCCATATCAGCGTCCCTCAGCTTCAGAATCTCCTGCACTGCCTTGACATCTTTAGGATCATGTCTAAGCTCTATTATGATTTCCTCTAGAGCTTTGATCCTGTTGTCTTTTGCTTGAGAGGAAGCCCTTTCCAGCTCAAGTTG
>APFE030290979.1:57206-70580 GCA_000404065.3 Pinus taeda
ATATAGAATCAAGTGGTAGATGTAGGAGGTGTATCTGAACACCTTCTCTCTTGATAGGTTTATGAACTGCTCATGCATCTTATCTGAAATGTAGGTGGCATAGTCATAACAGATTGGAGTTTTGCCAGGGGCAAACATAGTCATCATTACCAGTACAGTTTCATCAATATATTCCACTGATTTGTACCCCAAGATGGAACTGATCATATCTGCAAGGTGTACACCCAATTGGTTGAGCTAACCAGCAAAGATAGGAGGGTATTGCACAGTGTCAGAGTTGATAAACAATTGGTTGAGCTTTGTGATTTGTGCATCTGTCAGCATCTTAGCTCCTTGGTTTATCAGATCCAATAAAGATAGGGGAACCAATTTCTTATGAGTTTTGAACTGCAGCATCTATCTAATGGTCTCAGGGTTCATGTAGAATACAACTGAGCCTGAAGGGTCAAGCACAGTTCTTTGAGTGGGATCATAGCAGACAGCACATAGATGAATCAGGTCAGGGAATTTGTTGACCCGAGGGAGCCTGAAAATTGGGAGGAAGGAATCCCAAATGCCTAATATGTCTATCCCATCCACATGTTTGGCCTTCAGCTCATTTAGCAGGTGGAGGTGGAACTTGCTATGTGATGAAGAGTCCTCTGAGATTTGGTAATCTAAGTCTGCCAAATCCTGCCACTCCAATTCTCTCTGAGGGGCATTTAAGGGAGCAACATTGAGGGCCACAGGTGCAACTGGAGTCTCCATGGTTACTTAGACTCTATTTTGTATATAGACTGTTGTTATTTAGACTGGGCAATAGAGAAAGAGCACTGCCTGAGTGATGAGGTGAATTGAGAAATGAAGGATAACAGGGTAAGTTTGCAGCAATTGAAATACTGTTTCAGTCACTTGAGAAGGCAAATCCTTGTCTTTAACAGACCTTCCTCAATAATTAAATGTGGGTTCCGGGTTTCTGTTCACGACTACGCGAACAACAATGCAGGTTTTCAATGAAATTTTAGTCCAAACAGGCTCGGGTAATGAATTTCGACCGTTAAATTTATTAGTGGGAACTGGGTGCAGGGAATTTTCCGGTGAATTATGCGTTTATAGTGCCTTAAGTGAGTTTTTAGTTATTACAGACAAAAACGAGGCTTAGAGAAGACTTGCAGGGATAAATACCTGGTAAACTCGATGGTCTGGGTCACGGATGTAGGTGGGTAGGCGCGTCCAAGGTCTCCAGGTCGATTTGAGCAGGTTGGTGCAATTGGTCGTAAAATGCATGCAGAGGGCGCAACAACAGTTTTTTCCAAAAGTGCAAAAAGAACGCGAAAATTGACAAAATATGGCTTTTTTGGGACATTCGCGCCTTTTTTTGGATGACGTCAGCATGACGTCGTCAGGTGGGTCAGGGTCGGGTGACGTCAGCATGACGTCATCAGGTGACGTGGCGGCCTGTGAGTGGTCCACGGGGGTGGTGAGGTGGCAGACAGGTGGAGCAATGGTGGACGGAGGTTGTGGACGTGGCACTGACGCAGGTAGTGACGCTGCACTGATGCTGGCAGGCAGACTTGGCGGAAAACCGAAAACCAAAGCAGTATTATATCGCACCGCCTTTGATACGGCAGGGAATCTGTCAGAAGGGGCTCCGATACAATTTGGGGGCGATGCATGGACCCGGCCTGACATCAGCCTCTAACAGATATCGGACGATATCTTTCGGACGTCGGGGCCGGTCCGATATCCGCGTCAACCGTCGGATGAAAAGGGCTTGATCGGACAGTCGACGGGCCAATGATCTGCACGGATGTTACGGCATCGGGCGGACAATAAACAATTGTTTTTTGATGGGATTTGTGCCCGGCGGGGCCCTTAGGACTATCAAATGAATTTCATGGTTTTCCAATGTTTTTTCTTTATCAAATCACGCATAGCAGAAAAGTTTAGGATAAGGCAGAAAACTATGGTTTTTCAACGAATTTTTGCAAAATCGCGGATGGGTTTTAAAAGTTAGGCTAAGTGGGTTTTTGATATAATTTCGCATAAAAGCGTGAATGGGTCCCAAACTTAGGATAAGGCGGATAAAGTGGGTTTTTCCATATAATTTGCATTTTGAGCGGGTCTAAGGGTGAAAAAAAAGGGTTTTTTCAAGGTTGCTTAGGCAAAGTGAAGGGTTGGCTAAATAAGTGAGTTTCTGAGGGATGAAGAGAGGTTAGGCTTGGGTTCTCAAACTGACCAGCTGTCAATTTTATTCCCTGGTAGTGAATCATATGGCTATAATGCCAAGGAGGGGATATTTATAGAATGCTTAGGGTTTATACACCATGGTGTTATAATAGTAGGGAAAGGGTAACATAGGGAGTTAGATAATAAAGGTAGAGGTTAATATGGAGGGGGAGGGTGAATGAGGAGTGATATTACTAAGTTTTCTTGAAAACAACTTAGTATTAGGGAATAGATCAAAATGGCAAGAATTTTGCACAAGAAATGTGGCTCTTAAAGGAATCAAGAACCAACATAAAACCTTGAATTTCTTTCATAACCACCATTGGCGAAGGGATGTTAGTAATGAGTGACAAATCAGGAAAAAGGGAAGTTAGACATGCCCCATTGTGTTGTATTCCTTGTTTTGATCAGCAAGACTTAGTTTTGGAGGGAACACCACTTCTGCAACCCCATCTACCTACCCATCTATTTGCCTAGCATTTTTTTGTTTCTTCTTGGAGGGTGCACTTGGACTTGCAGAACCTTATGTGCCTTTTTTTTTCCATTGGATTTTCTTTTGATTGCCTATCTAGCACTACCCTTATTTCTTCCAAGGCCCCAGATTAAGCAGTTGGGAACCTTAGCTTCTCTGCATAACTAATGATCTGCCAAGATTAAACAGTTTGGACAGACTTCTTTCTCTATTCTACAACAGAAAATTGAAACATGGCATGATCCAGATTAGACTATTGGACCATCCATCAAAATTTAATAAACATGAAGGCATGTACACACCTTGCCTTTCCTTGGAAATATGGGATCTTTGTGTCAACAAAGCAGAGCATATTTGGCAATTGAATTTTCCCATCATGAAATATGAAACCTATTGGTATATGTATCCAACAATTTCCACTAAGTTTCATGTGGGTTTTGTATAAACCAAGTAATAAGGTAAACAAAAAAGGAAAGGTCAGGATGGGTATGGGTCAGATACAAAAGTTTTCCTAGAAGCTAATGGTATAAGGTAGCATAAACTTTAGGGGAAGTAGAAGTGATTGAAATTTTGACTCCAATTTGAAAGGGAGAATGGGTTGGCTTATATTCTTCCATGTGAAAGTGGTGTAGAATATCATAGGAATACTTGGAATGGTAAAGGGAAATACCTTCCTTGGATCGCAAGACTTGAAGACCAAGAAAATAATGCAAGCGTCCTAATTTTGTCATTTCAAACTGCTTTTTAAGGCTAGACTTCACATGGTTTATAAGGTTGGGATCACTACTAGTAAGGATAATATTATCAACATAAATAACAAGAATGATAAGAGACTTCCCCACTTTCATGGTGTAGACAACATTGTTAGAATTACACCTAGAAAAGCCAGTATCTAAAAGAAAGTTATCTATTTTCGCATACCAAGCTTGAGCGTTAATCTAGGTTGTCATTGATGTCAATATGGAAGTTGTTATGATGGAAAATTCTTGTGACATGTGGGGTTTTCCATTGATGCCAATTGATCATAATACTGCTCATGGAGGATCCATGGATTGAATACACACATAATAGAAATAGTGCAACCGAGGAGGAAAGATATCAAAAGTCATTAAAAGAGAAATAGAAAGAGTAAAGAGGAGAATCCATGAAGTCAAAGAATAAGAGGAAGAGTTCATCAGAAGCCATCAAGGAAGAAAGTTATCACATCTACCCAAGGGTAAGTGATATTGGAAGAACAAAGAGCAACAACAATATCAGAGGAGCAAATAAGAAAACACTGGAGGAGACATATTGGAAGTATCACATGTAATATATGCCCAAGAAGTACCGATATGAAGAAAATAGCGGAGGAGCATAAACAAGGTTATCATAGAAATCAAATCAGCAATATATAATATCGACAGTTTCTATTATATGCCACTACACAAAACCTCGCTTGTGATTTGATATGCGGACTCGAACGCTCCATTAGAATACCCTATTACGTTATATCACATCCACCTCATTGAAACTTTTGTATCACAAGCCATAACAGGATGTCACGTTAAAATGCTGATTGCGATATGTAATGTGGACCTGATGGTTCCATTATAATACACCTTAATACTATATCGCATCTTTCGTATGAAATTTCATAATGCAGGTCATAAATGTCATGGTAAAGCCTCCAATTTTGATATAACATGGCTTTATACAACATCGAATCCATAGTATTACTAGTTTCTAAGCAATGTAAACCACCGATTACAATAAGTTTGTGGACCTGACAGGTTTTTTAAAAAATTCTTAAGTTCATATCGCATCCATGTCATCGACAGTAGTGGAATCACTATGTTATGTGCAAACCTCTAAAACTTGCGATTACAGGATTCAACGAATAACTCCTATTTTAATGAATGTTGCGATTGTGATTATTTTGGACCTCCATGTGGGTATAGCCTTGGATGAATATTAAAAATAAATGGCCTCTCCAATAAAATCATTTAATGTGAAAACTCATAAGTTGACCTCTCCTCGCAATGAATGTGTCTTTTGGTTATCAACAGAACCCATATATATACAAGTTGAAATGCTTCACTTCAGGTAATGGATTTCGTGCATCTATAACAGAGAAGAAAGATAGTTCAAAACTTGAGAACATGAATTAGCATAAGAAAGGAAGCCAAAGGTCGAGCGAACAAAAGTGGAAGCTGAAGGTTGAGTGAGTGAAAAAAAGGAAACCAAAGGTTGAGGGAACAAAAGTGGAAGTTGAAGGTCAAGTGAGAAAAAAAGGAAGCCAAAGGTTGAGTGAATGAAAGTGGAAGCTGAAGTTCAATCGAGTGAAGAAGGAAGCCAAAAGTTCCAATGGAAGAAGAAGGAAGTCGAAGGTCGAACATTCTGTTGATTGGGTTATTTATTGAAAAGATTGGACCTGTGTATGAATGTGATTTAGATAATAGTTCAAAAGGACACTCTATGGATTTAAGAATATTATATGAGTATGAATAGGGTTGTTTGTAATTGAACACACAATATGAAACTGCAACAATCACTCCTCTAAAGAATTCATTCTTGAAGCAGTTACTCCTAAAGCCTCACTCCCGAAGCAGTTACCATGATAGTTAGGACATAGAGTTGAAACAAAGAGTTGTCTTTGTGCAAAGCTTAGTGCAGTTCACCATAGACACATTGAAGTTGTGTGGAGACTATTGAATACCATGATGTATTAATCATCATAATGTGGCTTGGATATCTTTCTTCCGTATAATGAAGAGGAATGGTGATACCTTCTATGAGACAAGGTTCTCATTAATGATGTAGCATCGCGACTACAATGAAGCTGTAGATTGATAGAAATCAATGAAGAAGATTTTGGGAGTAGAGAATTACTATCAAACATATTTAAACAAAATATAATAGTGGGTTGGATCTCAGAGGCTTGGTGCCCTAAAGGTTGGAGCCTCAAAAAAATAAGGCAGGTGCCTTGAAAGATAGGGTTGGAGCCCTTGGGGTTGGTACACTAGAATTGGAAGGATTGGTGTCCTTGGAGTTGGTGCTCCTAAACACAAGTTTGGTGCCTTGAGAAGATAAGTTTAGTTCCCTAGAGGTTGGAGCCTTATATATATTGTACCTAATTTATTGTAAAGATTATATTAATAAAATAATTTATTCCTATTGTTCACTTTGTGTTATAAATATAAATGATTTAACTGGTAAAAATAACAATTGAAAAATCATATTGATTCACCACGCCCCTCTCAGTATTTCCAACGATTGGTATCAGAGTCAGTACCTTCAGTAAAAGCCTAACAGCTTGAAGGTTCATCATTAGAACACAAATGGAAAAACCACAGAAGAATGTCTCCAATCCTCCTAAAGATGTGTCTCCCTCAACCACCAAAATCGAAGTCAATCAATTTGTGAAGGCTCTACTTTTCAATGGAAACTTTGATATATGGGAGGCAAGAATGAGGAATTTCTTAAAGGCTCAAGGCATTGAAGTATGAGAATAAATAATTACTAATAACATGATGAATGGAAAATCCAAGGAGTACAATGCAAAAGCGATGAAGGAAATCTTGAATGGGATACCAAATTCTATAACTAACAACTTAGGAAAATTTCTGTCAACGAAGGGTATATGGGACAAAATTCATGACCTTCACTCAAAAGGAGCATTGACAATGACCACTAGTTAAGTAGATGGTGCAAATTATTAAGGAAATCTAGAACCCATCATAGAAGCTGAAAATGAGAATGATGAAATCAAGGCTAAAGAAGACCTAGAATATGAAGAGAATAAAAAATATTTTGAATAATATCTCCTCACTAAACTTATTGCTACCATGGAAGAGATTATCAATTTGAAAAAGGAAAATGAGGAACTTAAGAAGAAAGCACTAGTTGGTGACCAAGACCAAACAAGGAAGAAACTTGACCTTGTCAAGCTGCAAGTACAAGAAAGGGATGAAGACCTTGCCAAGATTAAGAAGGAATTTCCTGAAAGAAAAAGAAAGAATCATGATGAAGACATATCCATGAAAAATCAATTGGATAAAGCAAAGGAACACAAAGATAACTTATCAAGCTGATTTGAACAAAGGCACCAGAGCTTGAACAAACTTGAAGCAGAGATTGGTCAATACAAGGAAGAGGTCTCCTCCCTTAGATCAAAACTAGAAGAAGCAAGGGAACAAGCACAAGGAATTGAGAATAAAATGGAAGCATTGGTAATCATAGAAGGACAAGTTGGTGAAGGAGAAAATGAAAAAAACACCATGATATACCAACTAAAAGCAAAGGATGAAGAAATATTCAAACTAAAACATGACCTCAACATTCTCAAGGCCAAAACATGTAAAGCTACAAGGATCATGAAATAAATGGAGAGCAGTCTAGCAAAGGAAAATGAAGAAATATTCAGAATGAAATCAGAAATCATCTCTTTAAAATAGAAGAAAATGAAGTTACTTGTATCAAGGAAGAAACTAAGAAACAACTTGCTAAGAAGAATAATGGTTGTGAAAGACTGGAAGAAGAGATTGTCTCCCTTAGGGAAAAGGTTGAAGGGATGGAAAAAACCTTCAAGAGCTCTCATGCCTTGGATGACATGCCTAGCCATCAAAGTTGTCCATTTTAGAAATCAGGTCTTGGCTATGAAGGAGAATCTTCAAGCAAGAATGATAATGCTTCAAAAAAAAAGGATGTGAGGAAGCTAGAAACAAATGTTGATGCTCGCAGTTCCAGTAAAGGCAAGGATAAGAGTCAAGGAAACAAGGAATGAAATCTTATTCTAAGAAGAAATGCAGATGATGTGAAGGACACAAGAAGCAATGGTTATAATCAAAGAATCTCAAGGCAGAAAGACTTCAGAAGTACATCAAGGAAACCTTCTTCTCCTAGGTACCAAAGTACATTTCTTGGTCATTGTTATTCTTGTACAAACCTTGGACACATGGGAAAATATTGTAGGGCATACCACAAATATAAACACTATGGTCCTTAACAATCTCCAATAAGGAATTATGTAGGAAGAAATAATGATTTCTTATTCATGAACAACAGAGAATGATTCAAGTGTCATAACATTGGTCATATGGCGCATTATTGTAACTTAACCTGGGTTCCTACACAAGCTAGAACCATGCCAAAAAAGAAATTTACACAAGAATGGAGAAGAAAGCAAATACAATATGAAAATTTCCTGAACTATGTAGCCAACAGCACATGTTATTGACTTGATGAATATATTCTTGATATTTCAAGTGTTTGATGATGGGATTCTGCCAAAAAGAGCCCATGCATACAATTAGGGGGAGGCTGTGAATTTCTATCATTATTGTAGAATCTATTCATGAAAGGGTCCTTATGAAATCCTTGTTGAGCTATATTAACAATCATCCTTTGATAAAGATCATTTCTCAGGAGCACTACATTGAAGAACATGATCTTGTAACCATTCTTTGGACTGTTGTTGAAGATGTTTTCCACTTGATCACTAAGAAGAAATTGGAGCATGGACTGATTTCTCACCTGAGGTAGTAGAGGAGGGTGCTGGAACCAGGTTTCCACACCCTTCAGATGTCTTGATGAGGACTGGAGGGGTCATGAACTGATCTCCACCCTCACGACACTTTGTACTATTGTTAGGCTTCTGCCTAGATCCGCGCCGATGCGCTTTATTATTAATGAGTTTATTACAGATTTGATCTCCTTCTTATAGTCTTTAACCAAACATTTAACAATAATAACAAGTGCACGCAATCATAAATATGCATAAATTCAGACTGTGAGAAAACATATAGATGATAAAGCACACAATGTTTTAGAAACTATTATCTTTATTTATCTCCTGTTCAGTACAGCCAGATATGCCCTATGCACTCAGCTGCAGGGGTTTACGCATAGAAATGTGGACTCTACCAGGCCTCTATGCACACAACTATAGAGCCTCTATCTATCTTTTGGCCGGATAAATCATTCTTGTGAACAAGACTGATCTCCCTAGTATCGAATGATATCTAGCAACAAAGAGCACAAACAAATCTACTTTTCTCTAAACATATTTCAATTCATAAATGAAAACTAAGAGGTGTAATAAACCCTACGTTGGTCCAATGCTTGTTTGTGGCAGCTTTGTTTCAACAGCTTCAAGAAGTTCCCTTTTAACAACCTGCATACACAAACAAACAGACATCAAAGAACACCTGCAAAGATATTATAATAAAACATGTTCATTATGAAGATCAAGGAGCTCATAAAATAAACCATTAGAGGCAGTTCATTAATAAAAACAAACTTGATTGTATTAAATTTATGAATAAAAGAACCTTACAACCTTTTCCTCGATGTTGTACAAGTTCTTTCCAGGGTCCAACAGGAGTCTCCTCTACTTTGACAAGCCTCACTCACTTCCCAAATGAAATGAAAGGTATGTGATCTCTCCTCTCACAAGGTCAAAAAGGAAGTCTAATTTCTAGCACCATTTACCCTCAAGAATCTTCAGCTTTCAACCTCCCCTACAACTTGACCAATGTCTGAATTTATAGTGCAAATGGAGGAAGTTGAAGGTCCACCATTGAAGGGATAAGTTCCTCCTTCAATGGGATAAGCACCTCATATCATGGAGTTAGCTCCCTTAGTTATGGAATGGATGAACCAAGGTGGAGCAGATTTGCCAATGCAATATTCCTTCTAGAAGTGCCTAGAAGTGACCCAAGATGAGCGTTTAAGAATGAACTCACGCCTTTTTAACTTTTACAGGGGTTCGTACCCATCACTTAACAGACAGAGTGGTCGGGCTTGCAGGAAACATGACCATTAGGTGCGGTACCGCAGGCAATGTTAGGAGAAAGTGCAAAACCAGGATTTGAGATATTTTTAAGGTCTTTCTCCAATTTTCAAGGTTTGACATGAAGCTTTGAGGCTTAAAACTTACAAACGAGGTATGTATGAGTGTTGATGGACTCACACAAACTGTAGAAAGTCATGGTGACAATGTTTTGTGTAACAGATTGCCCCCTAAAGTGAGAAGTTTGTAATAGATGAGGATGGTTTTTTGAGCATCTAAGAAGAGTGAAGGACTTCATCATTTCAAGGATCTTCCTGTGGATACCCCGTTTGGAACATGTAAAAACATTCAACACAAAATATATATATGTGAAAATATCATCGCTAAGGTAGGCATTCCCATAATCAGATCAAAACTGACTAAGAACTACCTACAATTGTTCTGATACAGGAATGATTTTGTATTACATCACAAGTAGGAACATATGGACACAGTATGGGGGCAACCATGTTTTTATGAATAGTCCACTATATAATGATGACAAAATTCCTCGCAGCCTGGATGGTGGAGACTAGATCCAGGGTCTTCATTTCCACTTCCCAAACTAGTACGATTCTATCCATGTGAATGAATGTGTCGAAGTCGAACATGGTAGAAACCACTTGATTACCAGTCAATGATGTAAACTGTTAAAAAGTGTGAGAGGAACCAACAGTAATGTCAATGGCCCTCAAATTACTCAGTACAATCCATGAAATGTGAATGAATGAGTCGATGTCAAACACGTCACAGAATCCTTTGATCGAAGGTCAATGATGCAACCTGTCGTCAAAGGCGAGAAACCTTCCATTGAGGCATGCAGATTCCAAGGTACTGATGATTTCTAGATCATGTTTCTAGATAATGAGTCCGAGTCGATAGAAAGAGATCCATCATAGGCAAGCCCAGAACACGAAATCATAGATCAAGTCAGAAGAAATATATTTGGCAAGAACTAACTCAGGGACGGTTAATGACAGATGATAGATATTTTGTAGGTGAATGGTTTATTTGCACAGACCTCTTGAACACATAACGACACTACAGATGGCTTGGTGACAGTTGACCCAAAGCTAATACCCAGAAACCAGCTGAAGACTTTCAATGTAGCTTGATTAACTGTTAGGTAAAGGATTTCCCAACCCAGGTGAATAAAAGTGTCGTGTTCAAGAGTGATGGAAAGTTTTTCAAACACAAAGTACAACAAACAGGTTCATTTTTCTCTCTTTTCCCCAACCATTTCTGGCAAGTACCTCTTTATTTTTGACAAGCTTGAGGAGGATAACATTTTCTTGGTTATAAGCTCATCCTTCGGATGAGTCAAACTTAGTTTAGATTCAAACCCTAAGAAGGAGTGGTTTGTTCCTGTTTGTAATTGAACAAGTCTTTTACTGTTAAATTTTAACGAGTCCAGTATAGGAGAAACTTGGCGTTTTTCAATTTTAGGGAGTCAGAAGAAAAACTTAAGAAAACTCCATGGTTGTCCTTTTTTGTAAATTTGTGTCTCTCAAGCATGAAAAAGTATAAAATAATACTTGAGAGAACCGCTTGCTCATTATGATCAAGGAGTACTTTTCATAATTAGTGCCTTCAATCTGAAAAAGTAAAAAAACGATCGAAAACACGTCGTTTTATTACCAATATTGAACTCGAAACGACAAAAGTCTGGCAATCTTTTCATGTTTATACGGTCAGAAAAGAGTTGTAAGTAGACCATCTTATTAATTCCATTTTAATGAGTCTAAAAAGAAAAACTCGGCAATCGTTTCATATTTTATGAGTCAGAAAAGAGCTTAAACATGACTCCTATGTGTTTTTGTTGAAAATGACCAATTTCGCCTGAATACCCAATATTCTACACAAAAACTGCAAACATTACTCATATCTATTTTAAAAATAATAAAAATGTACCCAAAGTGACCTTTTCAAAGTAAAAAATAAATAAATTAAATTTATTTATTAAAAAAATCTTATAAAAAAGGCTTTTACAAGTTCATTTTCACTGTTTGATTTTGGAGTAAAAAGTAAGAGCTTTTGGTAAGAAAAATTCTTGTGGAGATTGCAGAAAATCCGACTGCTGGAATCGAGAACCGTCTTCTCCAGGTAATCCACATTGTCCCTGAATTGCATTTCATCCATTTAAAATTTTGTTTTAGGGTTTAAAAATTTATTTTCAGAGGAAAACTAGGGAAAAAAATCACCCACGACAGTTGTGCAGGTGCGCCATGTGGCCCCTGCGCACCCCAATTTTTTTGTGCATAGGGAAAAGTCTGGGTGCCACACATTTCCTTAAGGAGAAGTGCACAACTATGCACTATCTCTAAAATGACGGGTGTGAACCCCGCGGAACGCGGATTTAAAGCCCTAAATTCTTCATTTTTGCCCCATAGATTTTGAATTGAAATGTTCTAAGCCACCTATTTTGCAATGTAGGTACACAAGATGCTTGTTTGGCGAGAGAGAGAGCATGAGGCCGTGGATCAAGTCACATTACTCCACCCACCTTCATTATAGGCATTGAGATCATGCAGGCTATTGAAATTTTGGACCATACCTGGCATGAGGGCACATGTAGACTTTCTACAATGGTTGGTGAACAAGTGGAGCATGCAGGACCAGTGTTTCATTATTGGTGGCAACCGGCTCGAAATCGAGCCAGATGACATATACTTTTTGACTGACTTTCCCAAGAGAGGCAAGGAATTATCTCTATTCAGATCTAGGCCAGGTGGCCAATCTGTTGCTAGTCTCCTACTAGAGTTTTGTAATAACCAGACTCCGAACAAATGGATAGATGTTAAAACCATCTCCCATCCTGAACTAAAAGTGATTGTCTTTACTATTACTAGAGTCTGCGGGAGTGTAGCATTGTATCTACCGGTTCCCAGATGCGCATGGTAGTAGACTGCTTCTGAGGCACCATCTTCAACTGGTGCGATGCTGTATTGGCCAATGTGAAGGGCCAATTAACTAGAGCAAAGAATGGACATCTAAAGAACTTTGGATATGGTTATTTAGTTGTCAGCTTTTCCCTAGAGAGGGTACCTATGCTGGTTCGACAAGAACTTACTGCTAAGGCTGGACTTCCCCGAGATCCTAGGGTTATGCATTGGGTTGCAGTCATGGCCCGCCATCTTGAGGAGGGTACCGAGGTTGTTCGATTCACACCCGAGTATTTTCGTTGGTTATGTTAGCACTTGAGATTTCACCTAGGCTGAGATAGACAAACCTCAAAGCTACATCAAACCATTTCACCTCATAGCTAGCCCTACGAGGTATGAGAAGGCTCTCTTGGGTCAAACTCGGTGGATTTTTCAATAGGATGAGTTGACCAATTAGGAACAAGGATTTTAGGCTAGTAAACTGATATGGGGGATTGGTTTAGAGTTTTTGGATTTTTTGGTGGCAATTGGAGGGAGTGCAATTCAGGGTGCGGGGATTGAGCTCAGTTTTTGCAGGTGATTCCTTGGGGCAAGGTAGGAATCTATGCTGATGCCTTTAGTTGAAAGAGATGATCAAGGAGGAAAGGAGAAAAGCTAAAGAGGGCAAACAATGAATTTGAATCCTCTCTAGACGGTGGAAAACATAAAATTTAAACAAAATTGAAAGCTGAGCATGGCATGCATGAATTCAAACTTTATCACTTCTTTTGTTTAAATAGCAGCAAGAGATTTAGGAATGGAACAGATAAACACACTTACAATAACAGTAGGAAGCACACCATCAACATAATAATCCACAAGAATCCACAATGAAGTCTGCAAAACCCTGGCCTTCCTTTTTCCTCAAATTGCAGAAAATACAAGTCAATAATACAATAGCACTTCTCCCTCTAGAGTCCAACCTTCCAACCTCTCAAAATGACTAAGAGACCACATAATATAGG
>APFE030290979.1:81690-149503 GCA_000404065.3 Pinus taeda
GGACGATGAATCCAAGGAATAGTTTGGAACCTTGTTTTCCATTGATGTCAAAAGGGGAGAGAATGTTGGAAGGGAAAGAATATTTCCATCAATGATAAAGGGGGAGATTGGCATTGACTAAGATGTCAATATTCTTGAGATGCTTGGTTCCAGATGATGATGTCATGACACAGATACCATCAATGAAGATGTCAAGTCACAAAGAAGTCAAATCACTAATGAAATAAGTCCTAAGAAGTCCTTGAGCTAAGGTTTCATGCACTTGATGATCTAGAACTTAACTCTTGATGACATATGGAGACATACAATTAATGATGTCAGACTCTTGAAGAGTGACCACACTTGATGATACTTGATGATGTCATACACTTAATGGTGGTAACATGGTTGGATATCATTTGAGGGTTGGAAGACTATTTTGGAGTTCTCTTAATGATGCTGCACTACAACATATGACTGCACCATTATGTGATGAAATAGATGATACACTCATTGTTGGACACTTTCATGATGGTGTGGATGTCCTACATGATCCTATGATGATAAAGAAGCTAAAAAATGGAGAAGAAAAATAATGGAGAAGCCAAACAAAGAGAAGTCATACTATCCTAGTTAGCTTATGCACTAAACAATTTGAGACAAATTTCAAAGAAAAATAAAATTGAAGATCTTGGAGGCAACCTTTAAACATGGGACCTAGACCATCTGAAAGAGGAATTTTTCCTCTTTCCAATCAACCCTTATTTGTCCCGAAACTCCTAGTAGTTTGTGAGATATCAATTTTTTAAGTTAAGACAAATACAATTAATTGTGATGCAACCTACACTTTGGCACACATGTCGGCCTCCCTCCTAAAAGACGTGTCTCTTCATTTATTTAGCGAAAAAACACTATATATACATTTCAGACTGCATTTCTCCTCAATAATTTTTGGTGATTATCATAGAAATACTACATGAGCTCGGTCTACACATGCGAATGAACAAAAGTGAAAGGAAACACATGAGTTAAAGAAGAAAGGGAAACAATGAATACTTATTTTGGGTTTGAAATCTTCAGGACAACGTGGAAAATGACATAATTACTTTCAAATGACCGTGTATACTCCTCGGGCTTCATAGCTTGAACTTTGGTTGCCCCTGTGCCTCAGACTGTGTATTTTTCCCGAACTGTGGCAATTCAGCCTTTATAGCTTGACTGTGTTATAACACTATTATTTAAGTGGCTCCTGAAGGAGACTACAACAACAACTCATATCCTTCTGTGGTAAATAAAGCAAAAACCTCAGACTTAGGCTCATATCTTCCTGTGGTATATATAATGAATCCTTACCTCAGACTGTGCTAGAACTTGGACTGTGATATAGCTGCCTGTGGGTAGAATCATTATGAAATTTGAACTATATTTTAGGCTTTGGATTTGTGTAGAGCTTGAACATTCACTTAGACTTTGGGACAGAGAACAGTCACAAGGCTAGGACCTGTGGGTGAAATGGTGAATACACCTATGTGACAACTCGTTTGAAGGATCTACGGGAGGACTCAGATCAACCTTGTGAAGTCATATTTTGGAAACGACAATAAGTTAGTACTGAAGAACTCTATTTTTAGTCTTTTGAATAGTAAAAATATTTGTTGAAGGATCATGAAGATAACTTGGTAATGTAGCCTTACCAAAGAACATTTGAAATAGATGAAAAGTTTTGGAGATACATTCTACGTAAACCTTTGAAGCATCTTGTGAAGTGGAGTTCCTTAAATCATATTGGATGGCTCTTGTAGCATTGTATTGAAGATTAATGAGAACATTGAAGATGCATTTTTAAAGATTAGACATTCTTGGAAATTTTGATTGAAGCACTTGTGGAGTGACCTTGAAGAAGGTTCCAGCTTGAAGATATTTTGTTGAAAAGCCTTAATTGATCTTGGAGATAACATTGTAGACCATAATGCATCAGCCATCATGAGGCGATCTTAGAGATCTTTGTTTTGGACATCATGAATAACAGTGGAGATACCTTGATTTGAAGAACAAGGTTGTCATTGATGAAGTGACGTGGATACTAAGTGAAGGCATTGCTAAAGATTGACATGGCTCGGTGAAAAAGACATTGGGAGCCATGAAGTGCAACTAAATATATATTGACGAAGTAAAGCAAGGGTTGAAGCCTCGAAAAAGACAAGGTTGGTGCCTTGGAGGATAAGGTTGGAGCCCTAGAGGACATGAGTCCTCAAGAAACCAGGTCAGATTCTGTACCAGAGACAGGGTTGGAGCCCTAGAGGCTGGTGCCTCAAATTGACAAGGTTGGAGCCTTGGAAGTCCAAGTCAGTGCTTGGCAAAATACGGGTTGGAGCCTGGGAGATTGAAGATCGGTGTCTTCATATAGGGTTGGAACCCTATATATATTGTACTTGATTTATTGTAAAGAATAAATTAATAAAAACTTTATTCTTATTGTTCATTTTGTGTTCTAAATATAAGTGATCTAACTAGTAAAATTAACATTGAAAATAAATACTGATTAACCCCCCTCTTAGTATTTCCAACAACTTTTTGAGTGATTTTTATTCTAGCTTGGGGAGTCTTTTGGCCTCTTTTAGGTTTCTTATTTTTCTTAGTTTGTCTTTTAGGTCTACATTCTTATAAATTTTGGATTTGGATCTAGTGACTAGTGAGAGGTGCATTTGGTAGGTGTTATCACATAGGTTGTCCCTAAGCTCCTGTAGGGATACGGCCGAGGTAACCACAAACCAATCTTTGGATTGCAGGTTCTAGCCCACCTGCAATCAGAGAGGGCTCTCTCTTTTGATTTAACTATGTTGATGTGATTTGGTGTTGTTGGGTACAAGGGATTTTGGTTCGTTTGTTTGGTGGAAGGGTGGTATGCCAGGTAGAAATTCCAGTTGAGGAGGCAAGGTTAAGGTGTGATATGTATCAAACCATTGGGCATGGAGTCATGGATTAAGGCTTGCTGGTGCGTTTTCTTGGTCACAAGAGGCTTGTGGAGCGAGGTAGCCACACATGAGACAATGATCAATTTGCTGAAGGATGGAATGATGGTCAGAGACAAAAGGCAATTAAGAATCTTTCATCAGGACTGACAGAGAGGAGAGGTGAAAGAACGGTTATTTAGGAGCAGTTAAGAATTCCTAAATTATCATTCATAGGTGAAAGAAACAGCGTAAACGAGATCATTTAAGTATGCATGTTCATAACTATTCCTGATGAAAACATGAAAAATCGCAGAAATTGAGCCTAAGGTGCACTTAAGCAAATCCTAAGCTATTCTTTTTTTCTGCAATTTAGAGGGCGGATTTCTGATAACACAAACATGAAAAAAAACTAACAGAGTTAAGAAGCACTTATTGAAACATGTCGAAGCACATGAATTCCACAATCACTCCTCAGCCAATTAAACACAACAGACAGTTTCAGAATCCATGCTTTCAGTAGTCTTTGATTATAGAAAGTATCACAGTTACAGTGCGAGTCTCTGCTTGAGAAAAAGATCAAGATAACAAAGATCAAACTACTGTTCAACAAACAACCAACCAACCAACCCCTAATCCATTTTTCAGGGTGGTATATATAAGCAAAATATCTGAAGTCATTTCTTACATTTGACCTAAATAGGTCTGCAGGAAAAAAGCTTTTTCTAATACCTAATTGCTACTGGAATTAAATGCAAGTAAGTCCTTTGGGTTGCGCTAGAGGCAACCGAATCAAGTTGAGTTGATGAGGTGTCCTGTGTGACTTGGTGCAGTGGTCCTGTCATAACTGTGCATTGAGTTCTGGTTCACTGATATTCCGTGAGTTTAATGTGCAGTCATTTGTGCTGGTGAGCCTTCAATGCGTCTTCAATTGCTTCTTGACTTTTAGAGCTTTCGTTTTAATGTTGGATTTGCCTCGAGCCCTGAGAAAATCTCCTCTGATACACTTTGCCGCTACATTGATGGTCTTCACCGCTTCCTGATACGCTTTGACGTGCTTTCTGTCAACAAATTTGATTTGATATTCTTTAATCTCTGTCTCTGGCCTCTTTCTGTCTTCAAATTGGTTTAATTTGGCAAAGTCGTGCATTTTCGGGCTTTTTCGGTGCTAAACGGGCCAAGGAATCAAAAGATTCCCTAAAGATTCCCCAATATGGCCTATTTCGCGCATCGAAAACTGCCTCCGTTTCTCATTCTGGAGCTCCGAAGCTCGACTTTTGCGCTTGCGCGAATTTTCGGTTTTTTGGCTGTTGACGTCAGCAGTGGGGTCCTTTGGTACGGATATGACGTCAGCATGCTGACGTTATCAAGGTGACGTGGCAGTACAGTGGAGTGACGTGGCAGGGACATGTGGCAGGGTGACGTGGGGCTGGCGAAGGCTGTGTGAGGTGATGTGGAGGCGACGTGGCAGGGTGAGGTGGCGCTCCTGTTACGCTCCTGTTACGTGAGGGGAGGGCGGTTTTGCCTGTGCATCAGACCGCTTTTGGTACGGAGGTGGTTTCTGTCAGGAGCGGCCCGATGCAATGGGAGGCCGCCACCTATCCCGGTGTACGGCGGTAAAACCGTCAGACGTCGGGTGGTAACCTACCACCACAATGGGGCGCCCGATGTGAACAAAGGCCGTCGGATCTGGGGGAGGCGATCCGACGGTGGACGGAAAAGGGAGATGCGTGGGGTTTAGTAAAAGCGCGCACGCGTTAAAGGTTTAATTTTTCACGGTGCTGTGGGTTTTGAACTTTAGAGAATGGGTTAACTGTGTTTTGCGCAGTGGAAATTTATCAAACAAAAATTAATAATTTCCAAAGAAGAATGCGCGCGGGGGGGGGGGGGAGGGGTTTGCATTTGGGAAAGGGTTTTCTTAGTGTTTGGAATGGGTCCAAACACCTGGAATGGATTATGCAAAGGAGGGTTCTCACTAAGTCCAGGTGGGATTAGTAATTACCAGAGAAGTATTTATGGTTATATTTCAACCAGGGGGAGGGGATATTTACATAAGGGGATTATCTACATAGTTTTAGTATGGGGATGGGGAAAATATAGGGAGTTAAATAATAGTATCAGTAGTTAACATGGAGATGACAAGAAAGCGCTAAGTTTCAGAGATCTTAGGCTCCAAATGGGAGGTAGAACCTTATAGAGAAAGTATGGATCCTCTTTGAGTGAAGCAGATCTTCACCGAGGCTAATGACATGGAAAATGATGGAACTAAGAGATATCAAGCAGATCTTGACCTCTTTTTGGGGAAATTAGTTAATGATTTGGGGAAGATGGAGAAAGGGAAGTTAGTTATGCCTGGTTTGAGCTCCTTCATATGAAAAATGCTTTATGACTGTGATCTGAGTAGAGATGATACTTTAAAACATGGCAATGAACAGACATCAAGATTCTACAACCTCAAAACTACTTACCCAGCCTACTTACCTAACATTTTTTCTTCTTTTGGTTTGGGTGCACTTAGACTTGCAAACCCAGCATTTCAATTTTTCTTTTTATGCCTTCCTATCTACAAACTACCCTTATTTCTTCCAAGGGCCCAGATTAAGCAGTTGGGCTCCTTTGATTCTCTAGCTATCTAAGAATCTGCCAAGATTAAGCTGTTTGGACAGATTTTCATTCTCTATATTCTAAACAGGAAATTGAAACCTAGGGAGACCAAGATTAAACTGTTTGGACCTCCCTTTAGCTGAAAATTCTGCAAAACTGGAATGAATCTTCAAAATTAGAATGAAGTGGATGAACTTTGAGTAGCATTCTCTCCCTGGTGACTATTTAGCAAATATGGAGCATTGCAGCAATCAAAGTACGACATATTTGACCTGTAAAAATGTCAATCATGAAATATGAGTAACCTGCTACAGCAGGAGGCTAACACCTAGTTTCATGGATGGTTGGATTTGTTCATGCGAAATATGTTCATTATCATCCATTGATGACCTTTGTCTAACCATCAGTCTTGTGATGGAATGCAGTCGACTTGGTGAGCTTAGTGTCCAATAATGTCTAGAGGCGCGACGAGAATGTGCTCAGGAACCTGCTATCCTGATTTGATAAAATAGTCTATGAGATTCCAAAATGTAACCACACTTGTTCAAAGAAGTGTTTGGTAGTGTCCTCTGTTGTGATACTCTTCTTGTAACCCATTAATATATCCATCTTAGAAATTTTTTCCACAAGCACAAATACGTTGTCATTACCATGCTTGGTAGAAGGGAGGCCCGACAGATAATCCATGGAGTTACATTCCCAATGATGTCTGGGAGTCGGAAGAGGAGTGTGCAAGCCTTTCTTCTTGATGGTTGACTTGGCAATGGCACAAGAAGTACAATATCTGATATATTTTCCAATTTCCTATTGGAGTTTTGGCCAATAAAAACACTTTTGTAGTATGGCCACAATTTTCTCCACACCAAAGTGTCCTATGACTCGACCATAATGTGCCTTCTAAATAAGCTTGGAACACTCAATTTAAGGAACACAAATGTGGATCGTGTAGCATAATAATGCATCTTGGAGGTGGAAATATGGAAATTTCTTTCCATCCACTAGAATTTGGTACGTGGTGGAAAAATCGGGATCATTTTTGTACAATTGTGGCCATCCGGAGCTCTCATGGCCACAAGAGTTAAGAACAATAGTTAGTGTTGCAACTGTAGGTTTTAACCCCATACAAAAATTACCTGCATATGAATTCTAAAAAGCAGAAAATAAAAGAATGTGAGAGCATAACACATAAAATAAATATACACAGAGATTTTCCCTTGGATCCAAAAACTGGGACTACCAGCTTGATTTTTCATTACGTTCTTTTCAATGTTACAATACATATATATGCATGCCGAAGCATCCAATACCATGGACTGAAAACCATCGTGCCTAAAACCATGTGCGAAAACCTGCACAAAACCATAGGTAGGGGTTTTCCCACTTAATATAACACAACCCAACAACAACTAGGGGAAAAATGAGGCAATATTCAACATTATTGTTGCTTCCCTTCTTGTATTTAATGTTCAAGTGGAATTGTTGTAGATATGTAGATCTTTCTCCAACTTCCCTTGTGTCTAGATAAACTAAAGAGGTTGGTGATCTGTGTGGATGACCGTCTCCTTCACTAGAATGTAATGTTTCCATTAGAAACACACTTTCACGATGGAATATATTTCTTTATCATAGCCGGGTATTTATTAATTGTATTAGAAAATGTCTCATTGTGTTAGGCAACCAGATGTAATGTTTCCATTAGAAACACACTTTCACGATGGAATATATTTCTTTATCATAGCCGGGTATTTATTAATTGTACCAGAAAATGTCTCACTGTGTTAGGCCACCAGATGCCCCTGTTGGGTGAGAACTACACCAATAACATAGTCGGAGGTGTTTGTCTCAATTTAAAATGGTTGTTACAAGTCCGGAAATGTGAGTACAGGTGTAGAGTAGAGGAAATGGTTCAACTTAACGAATCCTTTTTGTTGGGACTCAAGCCATTTTTTTTCTTTTCCTCCACCCTTGGTAACCCGTGTTAGTCCTTACAATCTCCTAGGTTGAAAAGGAAATCGACAAGGGTAACCTAAAACCACTTCAGCTCAGTAGCTAGCCCTACTGAGCATGAGAGGGATCTCTCTAAGTCTCTTATCAGTGATATGAATTAAAAAAATGAATTTTAGGCTAGATATATGTATTTGTTTGTGAAAATTTGGTTTTTTAAATATTTGTTGATATTAGGGTTTGGAGCCACAAGTAGGTTTAGGCTGTGGGAATATAGGAGCAAACATAAGAAGGAGCTAGATGTTAGAAGCCATGGTGTAATTTTGAGTATTTTTCAGTGTAGTATAGAGGATATAGTGTGTAAGAAACTAATGAGCATAAATAAACATGATTTCATTAGCTTAGGAAGACAAAACACATAACCATGAAAACCAGATAATAAAGCTTGAAAAACAAGATTTCTGAGTATTTTATCACAAGGTATTCATAGAAAGAAGAGATATAATGTAGATAAAGATGTTTAGACCATGAGAAAGAAAAAACAATGAAGTACAAGCACCATGAACTCATTGGGCTAGAGTTCCTTGAAAATAGTCATGACCTATATTTGTATTAGCTAAAAGATGATTACAATGCAAGCATCCTTCACAAAAAGTTCAACCCATTCATACCTCACAGTTTATTTTTCATTCAAATGGAGGTGGGGTCCTCTAGAAAATCAATGGTGGAAACTCAAGTACCTAAGCTAGAGGTGACTAAAGTGGACAAGAGAGGACATAGGATTTTGTTTTCTACTCATGGAGAGAAAGGGGCCAAGCCTTCTTCATCGACAAAACAGGAATCGACAATGAAAGAGAAAGACACAGTTGAACATGAGTTTGAACTGGTTGATTCAGAGGCTGAGGATCAGTCTTCAAACATGCAACAGACAATCAGGGATAAGGACTATCAAATCAAGGAGCTAGCAATCAATTTGAAAAGGGAAAAGTATGTTATATCATTCCTTGAACAGGAAAACAATCAACTCAAAGCAAAGGGGGTGATCTTAGAAAAGGAAAAAGACAAGTTCATGCAGAAAGTTGGCAAACGCAAGGACATCATGAAAAAAAGTGAGCCTGAAGCATCAGAGATGAGAGGAAAATGGAAAAGACCAAGAACAAGAGGCCTCAAGGAAGATTTGCAAGAGGAGCATGAACACATTCTATTGAACGAAGACCTAGACCTAGAGGATAGGATCACCCTAGAGGTTCATCAAGATAAGGAATATTGGCTCAATAGAGTGAATGAACATTTGGAGAACCTCCTGGAGAAGGAAAAAAGAGATAATCAAATGCTTAGACACATGGCGCATCATTATCAAGCTCAAAACATGATCTCCAATGTCAAAGTGAAACAACTTAAAAATAAGCTCAAGGAGACCAAAAAAGATCAAAAGGATAAGGGAAATTTGGAGATGCTTGTTGAAGCATCCATGAAGCTATAACAAATTTGTTTTCACACATTCCCTCCAATTCTGAGCTAATTCGGAGCACTTTGAGTTTTTTGGTAAATTTTGGTCTAAATACAGAAATTTGGCCTTTCCAGAAGCACAGCGCTTTGGCACTGCGCTTTTTCATCATGCCTCCATTTGAGGAAAGGTCTACATTTTTGGAAAGGTCTTGGCATCTTCTAAAACCCATTTCGCCAGATTTTGGAGAGGTGGCTTAGTTTTGGAGAAAAGTACAAAAAAGTGACAAAAAACTAGCATTCTGGACCATTTTTTAACAGGCATTTTGCTTCTGGAGTGACCTTGTGAGAATGGATTTTTGCATGTACATAAAACTTAAGCAGTGAACCATCTAATGACAATGATCATCTACTTTTGCAAGGAAATAGCGAACAAGAAGTTGTTTCCCTTGATTCTTATGGAATTCAAATTGATATTCTTCTTGTTGAAGCACATGAGGAATCAAATATACTTGAAGTGGTTTTTGTATTTAAATTTTTCCATGAGCATCCAAAACCCTATCTTTTGGATGAGAGGTATGAAGATAGTCATTCACTTTTTCTTTCTCTAAGGTTTTATTTCAAGATCAGGTTTGTGAAGACCAAGATGAGGTTTCTTATGAAATGTATGAACAAGGATCTCTAGACACTCCACTCATATGTCTCTCCAGCTCATCCATTTTCTGAAGCACTATTTCAAGGGCAAATTCATGCAAATGTCAAAGTGAAACAACTTAAAAACAAGCTCAAGGAGACCAAAAAAGATCAAAAGGATAAGGGAAATTTTGAGATGCTTGCTGAAGCATCCATGAAGCTATAAAAAACTCATTTTTACACCTTCCCTACAATTTTGAGCTAATTCTAAGCATTTTGAGTTTTTTGGCAAATTTTGGTCTAAATTCAGAAATTTGGCCTTTCCAGAAGGCGTTGCGCTTTTTCCTTAGGCATCCATTTGAGGGAAGGTCTAAATTCTTGGAAAGGTCTTGGCATCCTGTAAAAACCCATTTTCCTAGATTTTGCAGAGGTGGCTTAGTTTTGTAGAAAAGTACAAAAAAGTGGCAAAAAACTAGCATTCTGGACCGTTTTTTGACAGGCACTACGCTTCTGGAGTGACCTTGGGAGAATGCATTTTTGAACAACTTCCCATCCTCCAAATTAAGAAATTAAAATTTTTCTAGAATCTAGACGTGAAGGGTGAGTTGACCATTCTCTAATATTTTCATTTTGACCCCTAGAAGACACCTAAAAATCAACTCAAATTTGGCGTTGCGCTTTTGCACTTTCTGTGTTTGTATTTGTAAAATTTCACTGTGTAAAAGTTCTAGTTTCTAGTCTGACGTGGTCAAAGTAAATATTCTCTATGTAATGGCATAAGTTATGAGGCTAGGTGATGTAGGCATGAATAAATGTATAGCATAGGGTTTTTTTTGTTTTTTTAGGCCTCATAAAAGAAGCAAACCCCTAAACAAACTCTTCATGAGGTGTTTGAGTTGCACCTTCTCACTCTCACCTGTTGGTTGAGAGAATCTTGGAGTCAGTTCCTCCACCAAGGAATTCGACTCCTGAAGGTGGGAAAGTGGTCTAGAAGAGTGTATAAGTACTATTTCACTTCAGGAGAAGAGGGTTGAACTTTTTGTGAAGGAGGCTTGCATTGTAATCATCTTTCAGCTATACATATACAGGTTGCAACTATTTTCAAGGAACTCTACCTCGGAGAGTTCATAATGCTTGTATTTCATTCTTTTTGTTTTCTCATGGTCTAAACGTCTTTATCTATATTATATCTCTTATTTCTATGAATGCCTTGTGATAAAATACTCGGAATTCTTTTTTTTCAAGCTATGTTATCTAGTTTTCATAGTTATGTGTTTTGTCTTCCTAAGCTAATGAAATCATGTTGATTTATGCTCATTAGTTTCTTCCACATAACATCCTCTATACTACACTAACAAATACTCAAATTACACCATGGCTTCTGAAATCTAGCTCCTTATTATGTTTGGTCCTGTATTCCCATAGCCTATACCTACTTGTGGCTCCAAACCCTAAGTTCAGCAAATCCTTAAAAAACCAAATTTTCACAAACAAACAAACAAATACACATATCTAGCCTAAAATTAATTTGATTTGAAATCATATCACTCATAAGATACTTAGAGAGATACATCTCACACTCAGTAGGGCTAGCTACTGAGCTAACGTGGTTAGAGGTTACCCTTGTCGATTTCCTTTTCAGCCCACGAGATTGTAAGGACTAACATTTTTGGCACCGTTGCCGGGGAATGAAAGATCATGTCTTCCCTGGGAAAGAATGACAAGGATCAGATCTGATTGCTGATGGTGAACAATGATCAGACACAAGAAAGGCTATGCATCTTTCACTCGACGACTCCAATGTCGAAGAATCCAAAGGTTCAAAAATTTCATGGTGACTCCACTATTCAAAAACCAGTAGTTTTAAGAACTTCTTGGTGTCTTAATTCTTTTCAATATGGATTCAACTGGTCAAAAGGTATGTTCCTATGAATCGAGCTCATATTCCTGGTTTTCCGAATCGTATTCCTTGTATAGATTGGAAAACAAGGTTGCCAAAATTTAAAGGTAAGGATGTTCAAGATGAGGCTATTCTGGATATAATCAAATTTCATTGGCATATACGTAAGCTCAGGATTAGGTTTCATGAGTATTGTTTGATAAAAAAGTTTATGGCTACCCTAGAAGGAAAAGCAAGATCTTGGTATGAAGGGTTGAAGCTAGGTAGCTTATACTCTCTTAAATATTTCCACACAACATTCTTTGGATTTTATTGAAAATCTCATAATTCATTTTTGTTGTTCAAAGATTGTTGTGAATCCTGTGAAAACTTCATTCAATACCTTGAAGAGGCTTTTGGTGATGAAGAATGTCTAGATTATGAAATCTTAGAGGCCCTTTATGATTTTTCTTCCTAACAACAATCTGAAGAAGCTAATCACTTTGATACACGATATCGAACTCGACACATAATAGCCTCCTCTTTGATTGATGAAGAATCAGATGATGAATATTGTCAAGATGCTCATAAAGATTCCCCACAAGAAACAATTCTGGAAGCAACACAACAGACTGATCAGCTAGAGGTAAAGCAATAAATTCAACAACCTGAAACTAATCAAGATAAGGACAATAATGAAAAAGAACAGGCTATTTTAGATCCTTTGGGTGTATACCTTGGCACTATGGTTGTCAAACAAAGTTCTCTTTCCAATCATCAGGCAAACGTAATTGAGCATATCATTGAAGAGTCATTTGTTGATTTGCAGCAATCTTATGATCCACAAGAACATCTCAAAGAGACAACAATTTCTGTAGCTGAAAATGAAACTGATCAGATTGTCAAGCATCAAGAAAAGAGCAGTGAAAGAGAAGAGTTTGTTCTAAAGTATATTGCATAAGAGAATTGTATTCAGGAAAACTTCCAGCAAACAATGTCTTCTTTGACTGAAGATAATATTGATCAGCAAGCAATTGATGAAGGTCACATTCATTCCCTCGAATTATGTGAAGGTATTCAACAGTGTTCAGGAGACAAAGACATTGTGAGGAGTGCCAATCAAGTTTCTCTTCAAATATTTCATATCTTGAATTCTTGTTTCAAGATGAAACTTGTCCATCTATATTTTCATAATGTTTTGAAGACCAAGAGCACTCTCTCCCAAAAATTCATCATGAAGAGCGACTAGTTACAATAATAGGATGTTTCTTGATTCCTCCAAATTGAAAAGAGCCAATTTTTCATGATCTTTAGGATCCTGTGGAAAATTCGTTACAGGCAGTAATGAAGGTCAATGTTGCAGCATTCATTGATGAAGGTGATCAGTTTCAGCACATAGACAAATAAACAGTTTGGAATGAGGTTTGTTTTCCTGTTTTAAATCATCCAGAAAAGCATATGTTGCATGATTTCCATGATCCTTTGGTGAGTTTATTGCAGTCATCAGTAGAGGAAGATTTTTTCAAGTTTGTCACTATAGGTGTTGAATCCATATGGAATTTGGAGTTGCCTAGCTTTTGTTTGTTCTACCTGCTCAAGGAAAGTACAAGCGAAATTCAAGTAAGTAGTCACTTGCTGGATTGGTTACACTGGAGGGATCATTACACATGATTGTATATACATCTTCAGCAGGTGGGTGGTTATCATCAGGATTTGAAGCCCAAGGTGAAGGCCCTAAGATCTCGATGGTCTGCTGCCATAAGTAAGTTTAGTCAGTATGTTTTTTATAGTCAGGTCAATCAATTTTCAGTTTGAGTGTCGTCTTTGCATTCTGACTCCATTGCCCAATGGATAAGGCCACTTGGTCTATGGTGTAAATCAAGATCATAAGATTGTTGTAACAGACTTGAAGATATTTCCAACGAGCTATAAAGCCCTCAATTTGGAGTATTTTAAGGCCTCCAAAAGAGGTTTGTAAGATGGCATCGCGCTTATGCGAACTGCGATGTGCTTTGGCGCTGCGTGTAGGAACACTGCGCTGCGCGCAGGACAAAGTGCCCAAAAATCATTCAAAACTCTCCCAAATCTCAATTTTTCACTTGCAAGCTTGATTTTATTGGCTTCTAAGCCAAGGGAAAAGTAAGTACACCATCATTATCCCTCTTTTGATTTTCCAAATTCATCTCATGTCAATGGTTCTTCAAGTTAGAGTTTGTAGTGAAATTTGCATGGGAAATGATAGGGTGAAAATGGCCATCTTTATTTTTGGTTTCTAAAAGATGTAAAATGGTTTCCTACACCTTAATACATGTTTAATAATCATTTTAACCATTCAATTCACCTCAAAACAAAGTTTTACCCCTCAAAAAGTAAAACCCTAGCTCATTCCTAGAGGTTTTTGGGCATTTTTCATTACAAACCCTATTTTTCCTCCTTGTAAGTAGATTTCTCACTGTTCCACTGTTTCTTCACACATTTTCATCAGCTTCCAAATTTCTTATCCACCTTTTCTAAACCTCCTCTATCATTTTGTCAAAATCCACCTTCACATCACTTCATTCCCATTCATACCTCACAGTTTATATTTCATTCAAATGGAGGTGGGGTCCTCCAAAAAATCAGTTGAGAAGACTTGAGTACCTAAGCTATAGGTGACTAAAGTGGACAAGAGAGGACATAGGATTTTGTTTTATTCTCATGGAGAGAAAGGGCCAAGCATTCTTCATCGACAAAGCAGGAACAGGCAGCAAAAGAGAAAGACATGGTTGAGCATGAGTTTGAATTGGTTGATTCAGAGGCTAAGGATCAGTCTTCAAACATGCAATAGACAATGAGGGATAAGGACTATCAAATCAAGGAGCTAGAAATCAATTTGGAAAGGGTAAGCATGTTTTATCAGTCTTTGAATATGAAAACAATCAACTCAAAGAAAAGGAGTTGATCCTAGAAAAAGGAAAAAGCCAAGTTAATGTAGCAAGTCAGCAAAGGCAAGGATATCATGAAACCAAGCGAGCCTGAAGCAACAAAGGTGAGAGGAAAAAGGAAAATACCAAGAACAAGATGCCTCAAGAAATAGTTTCAAGAGGAGCAAGAACACATTCTATTGAACGAAGACCTAGACACAATGGAGTTGCCACTTTTGGTGTCGTTGCGGGGGAACGAAAGATCATATCTTCCCTGGGAAAGAACGACAAGGATCATATTTGATTGCTGATGGTGAACAATGATCAGACACAAAAAAGGCTATGCATCTTTCACCTAGTGATTCCAGTGTCGAAGAATCCAAAGGTTCAGAATTTTCATGGCGACTCCACTCTTCCAAAACTGGTAGTTTCAAGAACTTCTTGGTGTCTTAATTGTTTTCAAGATGGATTTAACTACTCGAAGGTATGCTCCTATGAATCGAGCTCATATTCATAGTTTTCCAAATCAATTTCCTTGCATAGATTGGAAAACTAATTTACCCAAATTCATAGATGGAAATGAGGATGAGGCTATTCTACATCTAATCAAATTTCATTGGCATATACATAAGCTCGGGATTAAGTTTCATGAGGATTGTTTGATGAAAATGTTTATGGCTACCCTAGAAAGAAAAGCAAGATCATGGTATGAAGGATTGAAGCCATGTAGCTTATTCTCTCTTAAATAATTCCACACAAAATTCTTTGAGTTTTATGGAAAGTATCATCATTCATTCTTGTTGTTCGAAGATTGTTGTGAATCCTATGAAAACTTCATTCAATACCTTGAAGAAACGTTTGGTGATGAAGAATGTCTAGATTATGAGATCATAGAGGCCCTTTAGAATATTCTTCCCAACAGAAAATAACAGAGATTGGATTCTTTGATAAAAAGGATCACTCACAACACACATCAACTCCTTCTTTGCTTGAAGATGAAACAGATCTGCATCCTAATAGTCAAGAAGAAATCAGTCCAAGCGAGAATTCTGAAATTGCATGTATAAAAAACTTAAGCAGTGAACCATCTAATGACAATGATCATCTAATTTTTCAAGGAAATAATGAACAAGAATTTGTTTCCCTTTATTCTTTTGAAATTCAAATTGATATTATTCCTATTAAAGCACATGAGGAATCAAATATACTTGAAGTGGTTGTTGCATTTAAATTTTTCCATGAGAATCCAAAACACTGTCTTTTGGATGAGAGGTATGAAGATAGTCATTCACTTGTTCTTTCAGATTGTTCTTTCTCTGAGGTGTTATTTCAAGATTAGGTTTGTGAAGACCAAGATGAGGTTTCTTATGAAATTTATGAACAAGGATCTCTAGACACTCACCACTCATATGTCTCTCCAGCTCATCCATTTTCTGAAGCACTATTTCAAGGGCAGATTCATGCAAATCATAATTTTAAATTGGCATGTGTGAAGGTTTCAGACATGTAATTATGGTAAAGAATAATCATCAAACATTAAAATTAGATTATGAAGCGGAGAGGAGTGATAAAGAAGAGGTTGTTTTAGAGCCACTTGCACATGATGATCTTCCTCTAGATTCAGAAAATGAAGAGTGTACTTGTATTTCTTCTGACTTCCATGATATGCTAATGTTCCAGATTATTATAGACCCTATTGCCAATTTGTTGCAGCCATCTGGAAAGATGAATTTTATTGTATTAATGGATCATGAGCACATGTTCAGTGGACACTCGGAGTTCCCTAGCTTTTGTTTGTTCTACCTGCTCAAGGAAAGTACAAGAAGAATTCAAGTAAGTAGCCACTCGCTGGATTGGTTACATTGGAGGGATCATTACACATGATTGCATATACATCTCCAGCAGGTGGGTAGTTATCATCAGGATTTGAAGCCTGAGGTGAAGGCCCTAAGATCCTGATGGTCTGTTTCCATAAGTAAGTTCAGTTAGTATGTTTTTTATAGCCAAATCAGTCAATTTTCAGTTTGAGTGTAGTTTTTGCGTTATGACTCCATGCCCAATAGATAAGGCTACTTGGTCTATGGTGTTCTTGACACCTCCAAGGAGCTACCATCCCTAGTTGGAGCCAATGTTAGTGTCAGTCAGTTCAACCTGTCACGGGTGATCAAATATGCTCTTACAAGGTGTTGTTAGGGTGTCAAGTCAATTTTTTGTCATTTTAGTGAGTCTTCACATAAAAATTTGGTCATTGGTTATCGTGTCTAGGTCACTGCTGCTCCCTTCACTTACCCATTGTCTTCATCACTCAACATGGTCATTGTCTTCTTTGATGTATCCTATCTTCATTTAAGTGTCTTGGGTCATGAAATGGTTAAATTCCTCATTTTAGGTCACGGTCTAGGGTTTCACTCCATGTGTCATCACGATACCATATGTTTCCAAAAACATGTCCATCATGTGATTAAGTAGGTAATTGGAGTTAGCAGCTTAGGGAAAGAAAAATAAATGTAATGGTAATGTTTTATTTCAAATAAGACAATGTTGCAGTACACTACCTCGCCTCATCATTCCTCATAGGGACATGTTTGATTAAAAATATGTTTCTGAAAAAATGGAGAATCATTTTACAAAAGCAAAAGATATTTTTGTCCATTATAGTCCAGGGAACAAAAACCACCTTCTGTTTATGCACAGATGTTACAATTTGAAAGAAATTTCCAAAATACACTTCCTACGGGAGTGTTAATGCACTTCTATACAACTTGACTTAAATATTGTTTTGCAGGGGTTTGTAGAAGGTGTTGGTAGTTCTTAAGGACTTTATTGTGTAGCATACAACGTAATATTTCCAATGGTACCTTCAGATCATGATTTGGATTAGCAGAAGGCATCTAAAAGTGCTCTGCAAGTTGGAGCTTCTCTTTTGTCAGAGAAACCCTGAGGTTTTGTAGTGACTTTGGGAAAATCAATTTTTCTCCATCATGGAGTGTCCAAATTACATTCTTGAGGTGTCCATATTATATAAGACTTCAAGATCTTTCCAACGAGCTATCAAGATCTCACTTTGGATCAATTTAAGACCTCCAAAAGTGGCTTGGAAGATGGCACCGTGCTTCTGTGAACTGCGCTGCGCTTTGGCCCTGCGCATAGGAACACTGCGCTACACGCAGGACAGAGTGCCCAGAAATCCTTCAAAACTCTCCCAAATCTCAAATTTTCACTTGCAAGGTTGATTTTATTCACTTCTAAGCCAAGGGAGAAGTAAGTAAACCATCATTATCCCTCTTTTGCGTTTCCAAATTCATCTCATGTCAATGATTCTTCAAGTTAGGGTTTGTAGTGAAATTTTGCATGGGAAATGATAGGGTGAAAATGGCCATCTTTACTTTTGGTTTCTAAAACATGTAAAATGGTTTCCTACGCCTACATACATGTTTAATAAACCATTTTAACGATTGAATTCACCTTAAAAAAAAGTTTTACCCCTCAAAAAGTAAAACCCTAGCTCATTCCTAGATGTTTTTGGGCATTTTTCATTACAAACCTTGTTTTTCCTCCTTGAAAGCCGATAACTCGTCCACTGTTTCTTCACTCATTTTTATCATCTTCCAAATTTCATTTGCACCTTTTTCAAACCTCCTCTATCATTTTGTCAAAATCCAGCTTCACATCACTTCATTCCCATTCATACCTCACAGTTTATTTTTCATTCAAATGGAGGAGGGGTCCTCTAGTAAATCAATGGAGAAAACTAAAGTACCTAAGTCGAAGGTGACTAAAGTGGGCAAGAGAGGACATAAGCTTTTGCTTTATTCTCATGGAGAAATGGGGGCCAAGCCTTCTTCATTGACAAATCAAGAACCAACAGCAAAAGAGAAAGACACAGTTGAGCATGAGTTTGAACTAGTTGATTCAGAGGTTGAGGATTAGTCTTCAAACATGCAATAGAAAATCAGGGATAAGGACTATGAAATCAAGGAGCTAGAAATCAATTTGGAAATGGAAAAGTATGTTATATCATTCCTTGAATAGGAAATAGTCAACTCAAAGCAAAGGTGTTGATCCTAGAAAAGGAAAAAGCCAAGTTAATGCAGCAAGTCGGTAAAGGCAAGGAGATCATGAAATCAAGCGAGCCTGAAGCATAAGAGGTGAGAGGAAAATGGAAAAGACCAAGAACAAGAGGGCTCAAGAAAGCTTTGCAAGATGAGCAAGAACACATTATATTGAACGAATACCTAAACCCAATGGAGTCCCCATTTTTGGCGTTGTTGCCGGGGAGAAAAAGAACGACAAGCATCAGATCTGATTGCTGATGGTGAACAATGATCAGACACAAGAAAGGCTGTGCATATTTCTCCTAGCGACTCGAGTGTCGAAGAATCCAAAGGTTCAGAATTTTCATGGCGACTCCACTATTTAAAAACCGGTAGTTTGAAGAACTTCTTGGTGTCTTAGTTGTTTTCAAGATGGCTTTAACTACTCAAAGGTATGCTCCTATGAATCAAGCTCATATTCATAGTTTTCCGAATCAAATTCCTTGCATATATTGGAAAACTAATTTACCCAAATTCATAGATGGAAATGAGGATGAGGCTATTCTGCATCTAATCAAATTTCATTGGCATATACATAAGCTCGGGATTAAGTTTCATGAGGATTGTTACATGAAAATGTTTATGGCTACCCTAGAAGGAAAAGCAAGATCATGGTATGAAGGATTGAAGCCATGTAGCTTATTCTCTCTTAAAGAATTCCACACAAAATTCTTTGAGTTTTATGGAAAGTATCATCATTCATTCTTGTTGTTCGAAGATTGTTGTGAATCTTGTGAAAACTTCATTCAATACCTTGAAGAAACTTTTGGTTATGAAGAATGCCTAGATTATGAGATCATAGAGGCCCTTTATGAATATTCTTCCCAGTAGAAAATAATAGAGATTAGATTCTTTGATAAAAAGGATCATTCACAACACACATAAACTCCTTCTTTGCTTGTAGATGAAACAGATCTGCATCCTAACAGTCAAGAAGAAATCGGTCCAAGCGAGAATTCTGAAATTGCATGTATAGAAAACTTAAGCAGTGAACCATCTAATGACAATGATTATCTACTTTTGCAAGGAAATAGTGAACAAGAAGATGTTTCCCTTGATTCTTGTGGAAGTCAAATTGATATTCTTCTTGTTAAGCACATGAGGAATCAAATATACTTGAAGTGGTTGTTGCATTTAAAGTTTTCCATGAGCATCCAAAACCCCGTCTTTTGGATGAGAGGTATGAAGATAGTCATTCACTTGTTCTTTCAGATTGTTCTTTCTCTAAGGTTTTATTTCAAGATCAGGTTTGTGAAGACCAAGATGAGGTTTCTTATGAAATTTATGAACAAGGATCTCTAGACACTCACCACTCATATGTCTCTCCAACTCATCCATTTTCTAAAGCATTATTTCAAGGGCAGATTCATGCAAATCATAATTTTAAATTGGCATGTGTGAAGGTTTCAGACAATGTAATTATGGCAGAGAATAATAATCAAACATTACAATAATATTATGAAGAGGAGAGCAGTGATAAAGAAGAGGTTGTTTTAGAGCCACTTGCATATGATGATCTTCCTCCAGATTTAGAAAACGAAGAGTGTACCTGTATTTATTCTGACTTCCATGATATGCTAATGTTCCAGATTATTATAGACCTTATTGCCAATTTGTTGCAGCCATCTGGAAAGATGAATTTTCTTGTATTAATGGATCACAATGCACACGTTCAGTGGACACTCGAAGTTCCCTAGCTTTTGTTTGTTCTACCTGCTCAAGGAAAGTACAAGAAGAATTCAAGTAAGTAGCCACTCGCTAGATTAGTTACATTGGAGGGGTCATTACACATGATTGTATATACATTTTCAGTAGGTGGGCTGTTATAATCAAGATTTGAATCCGGAGGTGAAGGCCCTAAGATCCTGATGGTCTGCTACCATAAGTAAGTTCAGTCAGTATGTTTTGTATAGCCAAGTCAGTCGGTTAGTTAGCCAGTTTTCAGTTTGAGTGTAGTCTTTGCATTATGACTCCATGCCCAATAGATAAGGCTACTTGGTCTATGGTGTTCTTGACACCTCCAAGGAGCTACCATCCACAGTTGGAGCCAATTTTAGTTTCAGTCAGTTCAGCCTGTCACCAGTGATCAAATATACTCTTACAAGGTGTTGTTAGGGTGTCAAGTCAATTTTTTGTCATTTTAGTGAGTCTTCAAATAAAAATTTGGTCATTGGTTATCGTGTCTAGGTCACTGATGCTCCCTTCACTTACCCATGGTCTTCATCACTCATCATGGTCATTGTCTTCTTTGAGGTATCCTATCTTCATTTAAGTGTCTTGGGTCATTAAATGGTTAAATTCCTCATTTTAGGTCATGGTCTAGGGTTTCACTGCATGTGTCATCACGATACCATATGTTTCCAAAAGCATGTGCATCATGTGATTAAGTAGGTAAAGGGAGTTAGTAGATTAGGGAAAGAAAAATACATGTAATGGTAATGTTTTATTTCAAATAAGACAATGTTGCAGTACACTAACTCGCCTCATCATTCCTCATAGGGACATGTTTGATTAAAAATATGTTTCTGACAAAATGGAGAATCATTTTACAAAAGTGAAATATTTTTTTGTCCATTATAGTCTAAGGAAAAAAACCACCTTCCGTTTATGCACAGGTGTTACAATTTGAAAGAAATTCCCAAAATACACTTGCTACGAGAGAGTTAATGCACTTCTGGACAGCTTGACTTAAATACCATTTTTCAGGGGTTTGGGGAAGGTGTTGGCAGTTCTTAAGGACTCTAGTATGTAGCATACATCGTAATCTTTCCAATGGTACCTTCAAATAATGATTTGGATTAGCGAAAGGTATCCAAAAGTGCTCTGCAAGTTGGAGATTCTCTTTTGTCAAAGAAACCCTAAGGTTTTGGAGTGACTTTGTGAAAAATCAATTTTTCTCCATCATGGAGTTTCCAAATTACAGCTTGAGGTGTCCATATTATATAAGACTTCAAGAGCTTTCCAACGAGCTATCAAGACCTCACTTTGGAGAAATTTAAGGCCTCCAAAAGTGGTTTGGAAGATGGCATTGTGCTTCTATGAACTGCGCTGCACTTTGGCCCTGTGCGTAAGAACACTGCGATGCGCGCAGGAGAGAGTGCCCAAAAATCCTTCAAAACTCTCCCAAATCTCAATTTTTCACTTGCAAGGTTGATTTTATTGACTTCTAAGCTAAGGTACAAGTAAGTACACCATAATTATCCCTCTTTTGCTTTTCCAAATTCATCTCATGTCAATGATTCTTCAAGTTAGGGTTTGTAGTGAAATTTGCATGGGAAATGATAGGGTGAAAATGGCCATATTTATTTTTTGGTTTATAAAACATGTAAAATGGTTTCCTACACCTGTATACATGTTTAATAAACCATTTTAACCATTCAATTCACCTCAAAACAAAGTTTTACCCCTCAAAAAGTAAAACCCTAGCTCATTCCTAGAGGTTTTTGGGCATTTTTCATTACAAACCTTGTTTTTCCTCCTTGCAAGCCGATCACTCGTCCACTATTTCTTCACTCATTTTCATCAGCTTCCAAAGTTCATATCCACCTTTTTCCAAACCTCCTCTATAATTTTTTCAAAATCCACCTTCACATCACTTCATTCCCATTCATACCTCACAGTTTATTTTTCATTCAAATGGAGGTGGGATCCTCTAGCAAATCAGTGGAGAAAACTCAAGTACTTAAGCCGAAGGTGGCTAAAGTGGGCAAGAGAGGACATAGGCTTTTTTTTTTCTTCTCATGGAGAGAAAGGGGCCAAGCCTTCTTCATCGACAAATCAGGAACCAAAAACAAAAGAGAAAGACACAGTTGAGCATGAGTTTGAATTGGTTGATTCAGAGGTTGAGGATCGGTCTTCAAACATGCAACAAAAAATTAGGGATAAGGACTATCAAATCAAGGAGCGAGCAATCAATTTGGAAAGGGAAAAGTATGTTATATCATTCCTTGAATAGGAAATCAATCAACTCAAAGCAAAGGTGTTGATCCTAGAAAAGGAAAAAGCCAAGTTAATGCAACAAGTCGGCAAAGGCAAGGACATCATGAAATAAAGTGAGCCTGAAGCATAAGAGGTGAGAGGAAAATGGAAAATCCCAAGAAAAAATGCCTCAAGAAAGCTTTGCAAGAGGAGCAAGAACACATTCTATTGAATGAATACCTAGAACTAGAGAACAGGATCGCCCTAGAGGTTCATCAAGATAAAGAATATTGGCTCAATAAAGTGAATGAACATTTGGAGAAGCTCCTGGAGAAGGAAAACAAATATAATCAAATGCTCAGACACATGGCACATCATTATCAAGCTCAAAACATGATCGCCATCGTCAAAGTGAAACAACTTAAAAACAAGCTCAAGGAGACCAGAAAAGATCAAAAGGATAAGGGAAATTTTGAGATGCTTGCTGAAGAATCCATGAAGCTATAAAAAACTCATTTTTACACCTTCCCTCCAATTTTGAGCTAATTCTAAGCATTTTGAGTTTTTTGGCAAATTTTGGTCTAAATTCAGAAATTTGGCCTTTTGAGAAACGTTGTGCCTTGGCGCTACGCTTTTTCCTTAGGAATCCATTTGAGGAAAGGGTTACATTTTAGGAAAGGTCTTGGCATCCTCTAAAAACCCATTTGCCAAGATTTTGTAGAGGTGACTTAGTTTTGGAGAAAAGTACAAAAAAGTGGTGAAAAACTAGCATTCTGGACCATTTTTTGATAGGCACTGCGCTTCTGGAGCGACCTTGGGAGAATGGATTTTTGAAGAACTTTCCATGCTCGAATTTCATACATTCAAACTATTCGGGAAACTAGACTTGAAGGGCTAGTTGACTGTTCTCCATTATTTCTATTTTTACCCCTGGAAGACACCTAAAAATGAGATCAAAGTTGGCGCTACGCTTCTGCACTTTTTTTGTTTTTATTTGTAAAATTTCATTGTGTAAAATTCTAGTTTCTAGTCTAACTTGTTCAAAGTCAAGATTCTCTATGTAATGGCACAAGTTATGAGGCTAGATGATGTAGGCATGAATAAATGTATAATAGGTTTTTTTTTATGTTTATTAGGCCTCATAAAAGAATCAAACCCCTAAACAAACTCTTCATGAGGTGTTGATTTGCACCTTCTCACTCTCACCTGTTGGTTGAGAGAATCTTGGAGTCAGTTCCTCCACCAAGGAATTAGACTCCTGAAAGTGGAAAGTGGTCTAGGAGAGTCTATAAGTACTATTTCACTTCGGGAGAAGAGGGTGGAACTTTTTGTGAAGGAAGCTTGCATTGTAATCATCTTTCAGCTAATACAGATACAGGTTGCAGCTATTTTCAAGGAACTCTAGCCTAGTGAGTTCATGGTACTTGTACTTGATTCTTTTTTTTTTCATGGTCTAAACATCTTTATCTAAATTATATCTCTTCTTTCTATGAATGCCTTGTAATAAAATAATCAGAATTCTTGTTTTTCAAGCCCTGTTATCTGGTTTTCATAGTTATGTGTTTTGTTTTCCTAAGCTAATGAAATCATGTTTATTTATTCTCATTAGTTTCTTCCACATTATATCCTCTATGCTACACTAAAAAATACTCAAATTACACCATGGCTTTTGACATCTAGCTCCTTCTTATGTTTTCTCCTGTATTCCCATAGCCTAGACCTACTTGTGGCTAAAATCCCTAAGTTCAGAAAATCCTTAAAAAAACCAAATTTTCACAAACAAACAAACAAACAAATACTCATGTCTAGTTTAAAATCCATTTGCTTTAAATTCATATCACTGATAAGAGACTTAAAGAGATCCCTCTCATGCTGAGTAGGGCTAGCTACTGAGCTGAAGTGGTTTGAGGTTACCCTTGTCGATTTCCTTTTCAGCCTAGGAGATTGTAAGGACTAACAACATAAATTAGAGGCCAAGTGATATGAGATAATTCCCACATGAACCTCGAATAAAAATTGGCAAGGCCCAAAAAGTTGTGAAGCTTTGTTAGGGTAGTTAGAGCTGAGCAATCTCGAATGACATGGATCTTAGCCAGATCCACATGCATGCCTTTCTCATCAATGATGTAGCCTAGATATTGGACCTGACTAATTCCAAATGTGAATTTATCCATGTTGGCACACAATTTGTATTGCTGTAGGGTTTGAAGGACTTGTAGAATGTGTTGTAGGTTCTGTTCCCAACTCTTGCTGAAGATGAGGATGTTGTCGAGATATACAACCATGAATGAGTTGGTGAAGGGTTGCAAGATGTCATCCAAAAACCTCATAACATTTGCATGGGTATTTGTCAACCTGAAAGGCATGATAAACCACTCGAAAAGGCCCTCCTTGGATTTGAAGGTGGTCTTCCATACATATGTGGGTTTTATTGGCACCTGGTGATAACCAAACTTCAAATCGATCTTTCTAAAATAAGTTTCCCCATTGAGATGGTCAAGAAGGTCATCAATCTGTGGGATTAGATACCTATTCCTGAAAATGATTTTGTTTGGTTCCTGATAATCTGCAAATTCTATAGGTTCCATATTTCTTTCGTACAAGTACAATCAGGCTCCCAGTGGTTGAGGAACTTGGTCGGATGTTCCCTTTTTGCAACAATTATTATATCTTCTGCTTGTTTTCTTAATTTTACATAATAGAGGGGTGGTATATCGATCCATTAGGTTGAGATTCTTCGGGAGTTAGATCAAACAAATGCTTGACCTGGCAGTGTAAACGTACCCTTGTGGGTGGGGAGAAATGTCCTTGTATTATTCCATGACCTTATCCAAATACTTTTTCTATGTGGGGGAAACCTTCCTTGGGGCCATGGATGTGGCCACTATCTTCCACCTTAATTTGAGAGAAATTTAGAAAGAAAACAAATTTCCCGATCTGGGAGATGATATTACTGCATTGTTTAGCAAAGATCAAAGAGATGGTGATAGGTGAGGCTACCTCCGTTATCCTATATAGATTATTTCCCAAATTAATAAAACAATGTGAGGCATAGAATCATACACAACATGATGTTTTCATAAGTATGGTAGGACTAATAACACATCAAAAACTTCAATAGGAGCAACATCACACAATACCTCATCCGTGAAGGGCTTGATTTTGTAGGGAAGGTTGCACTGTTGGCCAACACAAAGATATCGTCCTTGGTGAACACACCTGTTTGTGTATGGATACAGGTGTGGTGTGGTCGGTAGGCCTAACCGCTTCATGACCACTTCTAAATTAAGGTTCTTTTGGCTCACGTTGTCGACAATGAACTGTAGCAGAGAACCCTTCACCCAAATATGTGATTGGAAGAGACACTCCCCCTCCTCTGGATCTTTGGGCTCAATATTTTAGACCTTGCTGGTGGAAATAATGACACTAGGTTCTATCTCAATAATCTTCTTACCCTTTTCATTACCCTTGTCAGGTTCTGGCTTAGAATTTGAACATACATCAGACTCTAAAGCTTTCAGCTTGACCACCAATGAGTCCTTGGTGTGATACTCATTTGTATTGTGAGTGGCGCTCTTGTAGAACTCACACCACTTTCCTGTGTCCTTCTTCATATCCATGGTGCCATTCTTTGCTTACATATTTGATGATTTGTCCTGGGTCACTCCACCTTGGATATATCCTTTGTTTTTTTGGTTTGAGGGCATTCTTACCCTACTTCTGATTTGTAGATCCAAAGTCACGCTTCTTTTGTTTAATTATTCTTTTTCAATCTTCACAGCATATCGATATGCTGCACCAAGTGAGGAGTTGTACATGAACTCCATTTATTCCTGAATGTGTTTGTGCAAAAAACTATGATACTTTAGCACCATATGTCACTCAAAGTATTTGATACCAAACTTTGTGCGTAGAGTATGAAAAATATTTGTGAAATCATGCACATCTTGGTCCCTTTGCTGCCGTAATGTGGTCCACTATATGTGATTATCCTCATATCTCGCCATGGGGTAATACTATTCCTTTACAACATATCAGAAAGAGTTCCAAGAGGGGGAAACTTTATAAAAAGAGGGTTCATTTGTCTGTTTCTCACGGTAAGTTTCCCACTAGTCCTTGATGTTGGAAATAATACTGAGAAGGGGGGGTGAATCAGTATTATGCAATCAATATATCTTTTCATTTCCACATTCAGATTCATATACGCAACTTCAGTTAAGGAAAAACGCATGTATACGCAACTATGATTAATGCAATCAACGTATATCCAGTAAACTTATGATTCAGTTAGTTGATCCTTAATGAGTGCATCAGAACATTATTAACCATATGAACAGTAAACAGAAGTAGTAAATAGAACAAATCATCACACACAAGAGGCACACATGAACACCATGATATAAGGTGGAAACCTAATGTGGGTGAAAACCACCCGCTGTAAGTCATCTCAATCTTCCTTTTAATAAGAAATTTCTTTTACAATAGTTCTGTACTAGTGCAGTATTTTACCAGTAGGTGTCGGCCTAGTGAAATGCTCCAACCTTTACTTAGTTTCCAGCTGCTACTGGAAGGGATCTATCACCCCTTAGCTCTTGTACTGGTTGATGTACTAGTATGTAGGTGCCAACCTATAGAAGGCTACAACCTTCTCTTTCTTCCTCCAAGTACCACATTTCATAAATTTTTAGACTAGATACTCATGGAACACAACATCTCAAGGCCACGTTTCATCCCATTTTCAAACTAGACCCATAAATATCATTGAACCACACAATCAACCAATATCAATCTTTACATCACTCAAAACTAAATCACTAAAACCCCAATGTATTGAATCAATCAAACACTTCTTAGAATGTTGTAACCAGAAAACAGTAATAGTAACCATACACCCATTCTGAACACAGAACACTACAGAATACACAAAAGAAACTAAAACAAATTTCAAGAAAGATACACAACTTCACCAATAGTAACTTGCGAACATCAGCGCCTTCTCTGTGTCGAACTTGCGGGGATCCGCATCCCACTGTGTCGGTCTTGTGGGCTTCGTGCCTGCGCTGTGTAAAACCTACGGATCTCTGCACCTGCTCTGTGTCTTGCCTGTGGACCTCCGCACCTGCGCTGTGTCTAGCTTATGGACCTCCGGATATAGATAATTTATCAGACTTTAATTATACCCCAGACTAGCAGATTTACAGATCTGATCCTTCGCCAAAGAGATCTCAACCCATCAGTAGATCCTTCTTGTAATGCTCAGGTTTCTCCTTGATTCAGGTCCAGCTATCACCAACCGATCACTAGAATTTAAGATCTTGCTTTTCTTAAGATATTCAACACATCTATATCTCTACAGCCAAATGATCTCCTTTCCTTTTTATAGTCTAGGCATTTCTCAAACCATGGTCCAAAACCATAGAGATCCAATACTAGGGACCCAAAACCTGGGTTCAATACTTTAAATGCAAAAACCACAGACCAAAACCATAGGATCAAAAATGTCGGACTAAATACCATGGACCAACCCAAGTGTGCGCATTTCTTTCTGCATGAAAGTGCATGTACTTTACGACTGCACTTTTTGTTTGGCATACCTACGAATATGTCCGCACCTTGTGGTCGACGCACCTGGAGAACCTACTGATGGCCGCAGCTTTGTGAACAGGAACCTGCGGGTCTCTCATTTTCTACTATTCTGACTATTTTGATCATCAATTCTTTGCTTCTGACCTGCTGCACTATGATCTATCATCTATGTGAGTTGCCATCAAGGAAAACACTTGTGTCATAATGCCAACAATCTCCCTCTTTGGACTTGATGGCAAAGATAACTTGTCATATTGAGAACTTGTCATCTGATTCCTTTGATCTGTCCCACATCCCATGTATTCTGTCACATCTGATATCTCTTCTGTAGATTCATCTAGTTATGTATAAGTGAGTTGTTCTTCTATGAGTGGGTTTCCATCAAGTACAACAAATGCATCATAATGCCAACACTTGACATGTGGGGGCAACCTTAAGCAGTGAAAAAGTAATCTTCTCCCTATCGGAGAAACTATGGACCAAACAATAACCTTCCAATAGATTCAACCAATTATATACAACATTTACATCTATTTGAACTTCAAATATAGGGATATCGAAATTTACTTGTATCTAGAAGGGTTAGTGCCTACAAAGTGACTGTTGGATGAAGATGTGTTGTTGGTGGGCATCGCCCGAAGGATCTGGACAAAATTGTACATCATCTCATTCCTTTGCCACTTGAGGGCTTCTTCGAGCAAAAAATTGATATGATATACTGCTCCCCCATCTTTCTTTTCTTCCTCCGTGGGAGGTCATCAGTGTCAACAGGGATGGTCGTGCAAAAGATCAACCAGTTCAAGTCCCAACTCATACTTCGAACCCATTAGGGACATTCACATAAAAACAGAGAAAGAGCAGACTGTGTCGATAAAACTAATATAGATTTATGAAGGATCACAATGAAATACAGATATGCACACAAACATAAAGATAAAATGAAAACAAAACTTCAATTCATTAATAATAAAGTACTGGAAATTGTTTTTATGCCTAATGGAAATAAACTAGCCTAGGCAAAGGTAGCTTATCTATGAGAAGCGATGTGGCAGTTACATGTCTTTTAAAATGTGTTATAATGAGGCTCAAAGGCCTATTTATTATTTATAAATAATGGAAAACTCTAAACATCCAAAAACCTAACCCTAGGAGAAGAGGTGCCAATATTTTGTGGGCCCCATTGGGGTAAATTGGTACATCAACTTCCTGGGGCCGTAACATTGGCATAACATCTTTGTTTGATGCATACAATACCTCGTTATAAATATCTATCTGAGGAATACAAGTTTCAATTAAAAAACCCTACCATAGAAAATGAGTTTGCCCATTTTCTAAAAAAAGTCATTTAGGGCCTCAAAATGGCTCTAGAAGTTCATTACTCGAAAAACTATCAAAAATAGTAAACTGTGCTAAAATTAAGGAAATTGAAAGAAACAATGGTGGGGATCCAAGTGGAATAGGCAGATGGACACAAATATCCACTTGGATTAGAGTGTTGAATTTTGTAGCTTATGGTATCCCTTCATAATGTATATATTTTTGGTCTTGATGATGAGTGTAAAGCATGTTCTTCATGGTCATGTCAAAAATAAAATTTCTAAAACATGTTCTTCATTCCTTATTTGAAAGAAGATAATTTGATTTTTTGAAAGATGATTTTTTAGCTCCAAATAAGCTAGGTTGACCTTCCTCCTATTCAAGTCGTATTAGTCAAGAAAGGAACCCATTCAACCTAATGGATCACAATTTATAAGGCACTCAACCTCCTATCATTGGGAAATTCAGATCCTCTCATCAAGACATCAATATTTTGCGATGGAGATAAGAAAGAAGGACAAATCTATCTTTGTAATTGAAGGATGAATATAAATTTTTAATTGGACGATGAATCTATCTCCGTGTTGAAGGAAAAAGCTCTGTGATCGAATCTCTGTGATGAAGAATCAAATATGTCGGTGATAGCACTATGTTGAAGGACTGGATATCTCTATAGTAGCATTCTATGGAGGGAATGAATCTTTGAGGATTGAAGCTCTAGGAGAGACAATATAACCAAATTTCTCTAAAATATTACTTATTTATAGTGTATGACAAATATGTAGCCCAGGACAAATAGAATACAAGTTAGCACAATAGATCAGATCAGACTTCTCTAACACAATATGGGGAAAATTATATCCTAACAGATTAGATCAATCATGGGTTGTGGGGAATGCTTATGAATCGAATAGGAGGTAGTGGACTAGGTTTAACCAAACACTCTTAGTGACCATATTATCTAGGTGTCTCTCTTGCTGAATTAAATAATTTATCTAAGGAAAAGGTTGTTGGTTTTCCCCCCATGTGTGTTTTCCCAAGGTAAACTCTTATGTTATTTGTTTAGATGTATTTTCACGATCATACTATCATAAATGATATATTGTTGATGTCTTACGTGTAATTACTTAATGATGAAATAAAGGATAAGGATGTGAAAAATAACTAAATCATTAGAAGTCATTATAATTATAGAAGATCATATGAAAAATCAACACTCTGCATGATAGAAATCAATGTTGGGCTCCCTGTTAGGTCCCTATACTACTACTGTAACACCTTATTGTTATTAGTGATGAGCCCCACAAATGGGTAATTATATGGGCTCATTTTCCCTCCTAACTTAGTTTAATACACCATTCTCATTAGTTTATTGCATGTGTTTTTATTATATTTATGCTAATAGAGTGAGTTGGGTTGGTCATTATTCCATGGAGTCTAATGTGTGTTTAATGCAGATTTTTGGTCAATTTTGGAGACAAAGTCAAATATTTAATCGACATTTGGTAGAAAATATTCAAAGAAGACAAGGGAGAGGATTTATAAGAGGGTATCCCCTTCATTTATGAATCCCCACTTCAAATTCTCCATCATGCAGCTCGGAGCACAAGCAGCCACATTAATGCACCAAAGAGGCAGCCGAGCAAGTGGAGGATAACTTCTGCTTATCTCAAGTTTTGGGACCCAAGCCTCCCTGATTTTAAGGAGGTTGTTGGGAGCTTTAGTTGTATAAGTAGAGAGGCCTAGGGCCTCATTAGGTTGTTGAAATTTAGTCACGTTTTTTTAATTTTTGTTGCAGCTTTTCTCTGCTCAACTTCAAGCTTACTTTTGTCGACAATTTCATGTAATCCTATTATTATGTTGATAATGAAGATGAGATCTTGTTCGAGCTAGCACTGAGTTACCTCATAGGGCTAAAGCTCTTGGGTTAGGGCCCAATCCAAGCAGCCAAGATCCTCTTGTTTTGTAATTATATGCTTTGTTTCAATTTATGAATTAGTTGTTGTTGGATAGATTTCTTTCTTAGTTAAGAATATGTTGCTTTTGGTGATTTAAAAGGTTGTTTCCATTTCAGTTTGCTGTAGGAGGTTGAACAGTGATAGGAAAAAGATACAAAAAGGCCATCAATAGAGCCTTTTCCTCCTTTCGTCCCTCTGGGACTATGAACTAAGGCCAAGACCCTCTTGTTGTCACAAAAAACACAAATTTGCCTCTTTCATAGGATTTGTAGTGTTGCAGATTGTTAGAAGGTTAATTCTTTGCTGTAGATTTATTTCACCATGCTCATTTTTGTCTTTGCAATAAATTTCCCTCTATGCTTTTTTTCCATCTAGCATTTTTCAACATTTACTTTTCTAGATCAGAATTTAGACTAGCTTGATGCAAAGTTATGCTTTTTTTATGTAGCTAGTTTCCTTGCTAGCTTAATCTCATGATGTGAGTTTCAGTTCTCTTGCAGCAATCCTCTTCTCACAATAAGTCAGCCAATTAGCCATCATCATTTCTCTTTGATCTATGTTCCAAAGGTCACCCAAAGTCCCTCACAAATCTACTTTAGTTTTCAGCACTTTTCTCATAAACGTTCCTCTCTGTCCTTGAACAAGTCCAACCATCTTTCTCTTTCCTGATCCTTCTTGATGAATGCTAGACACCTTAACGCATCACCCTAGCCCTCAGTTACCCTTTCCACCCACTTTCCCACCTTCAAAACCTCCAAAATGGCTCTCGGCATCCTCCTGTAGACCTCCGGTAGGTCCCCTGCAGCCTCTTGTAGATTTTCCTGTAGGTGTCTTTTTGAAGTCTAATTGCAGGAAAAGCCTCTAGAAGGCCACCTGGGACCTCCTAGGATCCATCCACACCTTCCTACACCTCTGCAAACTCCAAATTCGCTCTCCATAGCCACCTAATCACTGCCACATTCACAAACAAATAAATTACATGCATGATAATTTCACCTAAAAATACATAAAAATCCAAAAAGATGTGTTTTCCTCATTTCCTTCTATAAATAGCTTTAGTAGATGTTGTTTACTTCCTAGATTAAGTAATGGCATTAATTTAATGGTTTTTATCTCTCTTTCTACAAAAGTAGGATTAGTTGGTTAATTAGGGTTTGCTAGGTTTACCTTACATTTTAGTCTTCTTCTCCTTTCTGCAAGTAGAGTAGCCTCTGTAGAGTAATATTTCCTTCCTTTCATCACATATAGAGCTTATTATGGAATCCATAGAAGTTGGCTTGAGCTCCTAGTGATCTTGTGCCAGCTAACCAAGTGACAACTTGCAGTAAGAACTAGTATTTGTGCATACAACATCATCGCTTCCAAGTTTGTTACGAACTACCGGGTTGATAAAAGTAAAGTAGGAAGCCTAGGAGTTGCAGTATTATTTCTGAAATACTGGTGCTCACCACTTTATGGCGCCATTGTTGGGGAAGTATCAAAGTATTTTGTGATTACTGCTTTTCTTCTATTTTCTACTGCAACATTCTACTAAGTAGTTTATTTAAGCAAAAGTAGAGTAGTTGTTCCTTTCATTTCCCTGCTTTCCTTTCAATTTTTGCAATTTCCATTTCAGCAAAAGTAGATTAGTCATTTCCTTGATTTCCTTTTTGCATCTCATTTGCTTTCCTTTTTAGTTCTGCAATTTCATTTCAGCAAGTTCATTTCAGTTAGTTGCAATTTGTTTGTTCAATCAATTTCAGTTTTGCAGGTACCAGTAGAAAAAAGCAAAAATCAACCAAAAGATTTATTTTCATGCCTCGTAGGAACAAAGATGATTTAGGAAAATTATTGCCCAACACCCCACCACATCACATAGCCACCCTTCTCTCTTCTTCGATGGCAGTGATCAGGAAGTACCTTTAGGTGAACAACCAAAGATATTTGAAGAACCTATAGGGGAAGAAGAAGAAGAAAACATCCCTCCTGAGACAATGGTTGAAAATAGAAATGCTAGGGGGAATGGAGAAAGAGTAGAGGGTACCTCTCCCATTTGAGAGACTAATGGGGACACTAAAATGAAGAACATAATCCCTTTAGCCCTACCTCACTTCCATGGATTGACTACAGAAGATCCTGACACCTTTTTGTTTGAGTTTGTTGTTATTTGTCAAACCTATGACTATACAGAAGATAAGAAAAAGTTGAAACTATTTCCTTCTACTCTCAAGGATGCAGCATTATGCTGGTTCATGGGTTACTTGGAAATATCATCACAACTTGGGCTCAGATGCATCAGGCCTTTAATAACAAATATCGAGACTACTGTAGGTCAAAAGACACCAAGGAGGAAATCTTCCGAATGAGCATGGGAAGTGATGAATCTTTGGAAGATTATGAAGAGAGGTTCTAGCTCAGTTATAGAAGGGCCAGGTGCACACTTGACCCTGAATCTCTGAAGTTGGTCTTGCTCAGGGGAATTCTGGAAGACCTTCTAGACACCCTCCATCTACTGGCTGGGGGAGACATCTACCAACTACCTTATGAAGACATAAGGACTCTTTTTAGAAACCATTCTAGGGTAGCCAGAAAGAGAGGTAAGCAGAGTCAACCCATAGCCAGTACCTCCTCATCCAGTTCATCCCTCAAAGGTGAACTTGGAAACATGTTTGAATACTTCAAGAGTGAGATGTTGTAGACTCTTGCCATGCAAATGGATACCTTGCATATAAAAAGGAAACAAGAGGAAGCAGAGAGGGATTTGGCCATTTTTTGTACTAGGTGCACCAGGAGGCATCCTAAGGACAAATTTCCATTGAACTCTATAGAGGTTTGTTCAGTCAGTGAAGAAGATCATTCTACAGATAAGTGCCCTTCCTTGCCTGGACTTAATGTTGTATACCAGTGGGCCGAAGGAGCCACTGAACCACTCTATTTCATGAACCAAAGGAGATTGCATGGACCTAGACCATACCAGCAGGGGATGCAAGGGACATCTCAGAAATACTACAACCCCAACCAAGCCACTTCCATACCTCCATGGCACCCTCCTGCTCATCCTTCCTGGTCCACAACTCCTCCTTGGTCCTATCCATCTCAATATCATAACCAACCAGCTACTCATGCATTTCAATCCTATGCTCAGCACAACCTCAGTGGAATGAATCGCATCAAGGGTGGAGGCCCCAGTATAACTCTCCTCCGTCTCTTTTGCCTCCACCACCTACTCAACCACAACCACTGCCTCCTGCTCCACCAAGCCAACCCCAAATTCTTGCCCAATCAAACCTTAACCTGAACAACAGACATGCCCAACAAGTATATAGTGGGGAACCATGATGCCCAACTTATGCTGTGGAGATTCAAGAGATTAACCTACGATTTGGGAAGGTTCTCCCAGATAGCCAGCTTCCCCCTCAAGAGGTTGAGGAAGATAAAGAGGAAAGTGAACTGAAAGAAATTCCACCCTCTCCTGAGAGATTATCCTGGACAACACATCCCACCCTGGAAGAAATTGAACTTATGGGAGAATTGAAAACAGTATGTGTAAAGATACCACTACTCTAAGCCATAAAAGATGTGCCTATACACAATAAGATGATCAAAGAGAAGTGCTTCAGGCATCCAGGTAGGTGCAAGAGAGATGCCCTAACCATCAATGTCATAGGACAACTGTCCGACATGATGTTGGGGCAAGCAATCTATCCAAAGTATCTAGACCCTGAAATCCCAGTAGTTGATGTCCACATCAATGGCACCATGATCCCACATACCTTGATTGATCTGGGAGCTTCCATTAATGTGATAACAAAGGAAACCATGCTCAAACTCAACCTCCAGGGCTGCTTGAGAAAGACCACGACAGTACTGAAACTAGCAGACTGCTCCACCGTGACCCCTGAAGGGATTGTGGAGGATGTGATGGTTTCCATTTATTCTTGGGAGTACCCTGCTGATTTCTTAGTTCTCCAGCCGAAGGCAAAGCTCAATGGGTATCCTCTCATCTTGGGATAACCATGGTTGGCCACTGCCAATGCTTACATCAGTTGTCGGGCTGGGAACATGACAATCAAGAACGAGCATATGCCCAAGCAGCTAATCGTATACCCTCTTGCCCAACCCTTGCTAGAACATGATCTACCTCTCTAGTTGGAGGAGGAGGATGAGGATGAAGTCTATTTTGCACCACTGTGTGCAATAGAAATTGTCATGGGGGGGAAACCACAAAATGAGGATGATATCATTGAAAATTTAATTCAGAATCCACCCCCCAGTACTTTGCCATTAGAAGATCTAGTGAAAGAAACCCAAGACAGTCCCTTAACTGATCTTTGTGTGGCTGAACCAACCTCTCTCCGTGTTAAGAATATATATTTCGGCCTAGAAAGAACCTTGAAAATCAACTCATCCCTATCCACTTCCCAAGAGAAGGAACTGTGCAGCTTATTGAGAACACATTTAGATGCACTCTTGGAGTTATAAGGAGAAGAAGGGAGTGAACCCTTCAATATGTACTCATCATATATACATTAAGGAAGATTGAAAACTAGTTAGACAGCCTCAAAGGAGGATGAATCCAGCCCTTAAAGACATTGTTAAGGAAGAATTGCAAAAATTACTTGATGCAGGATTCATCTACCCCATCTCTGATAGTGAATGGGTCTCTCCTTTGATGCTAGTGCCAAAGAAAAATGGTAAGTGGAGAATCTGTGTCGATTATCGGGAAATGAACAAGGCCACTAAAAAGGACCATTTTCCTTTGCCTTTCATAGATCAAGTGTTAGATGGTCTGGTGGGGAAAAAGTTTTTCTCCTTCCTAGATGGGTTTAGCAGGTACGCTCAGATTCAAACCAGCCTGGAAGACCAAGATAAGACCACTTTCACTTGTCCTTGGGGTATCTTTGCATATCGGGTCCTTCATTTTGGTTTGTGCAATGCTCCAACCACTTTCTAGAGAGTAGTATTGAGTATATTTTCTGAACTGGTTCATGATGCAGTGGAAATATATATGGATGATTTTACACCTTATGGTTATAACTTTCAAGAAGCTTTATCTAACCTAGGAAAAGTTTTCGACAAGTGTATTGAAACGAACCTGTCCCTCAGTCCTAAAAAATGTGAATTTTTTATGACGAAAGGGACCGTGCTAGGTCATGCAATAACTCAACAAGGATTGCAGGTGGACTCCAACAAAGTTGCCATCATCCAAAGGGTCCTACCTCTTCAAAAGGTGAGAGATGTCTAAAGTTTCCAAGGCTTAGCGAGATATTACAGAAGATTCATTAAAGATTTCAGTAAGTTAGCCTCTTCATTGTTTGGTCTTTTGGGAAAAGATGTTGAGTTCATATGGACTGAAAACAGTCAAGAAGCCCTACATACCTTGAAAGGAAAACTTGTGATTGCCCCAATTTTGAGAGGCCCAAATTGGGCCCTAAATTTCCACATTCACAAAGATGCCTCGAACAAAGCAATAGGAGTAGACTTGGGACAAATTGATGAAAAGTTACCTTATGCCATATACTTTATAAGTAAAAATTTGTCAAAGGCATAGTTAAACTACACAGTAACTGAGAAGGAACTCCTAGTTGTAGTGCATTCCTTAAATAAACTCAGACATTATATCATAGGCTATCAAACCTTTTTACACACTGATCATGATGCAATTAGGTATTTAATGAATAAACCAGATGTAAATTCTCTTATTATTAGATGGTTGCTTTTACTGCAGTAGTTTGATTTAAACATTCGTGATAAGCTTGGTAAAGAAAATGTTGTTGCTGACTTTTTGTCTAGAGTTAATTTATCTGCAGGTGAAGAAGGAATGGTAGATGATGAAATGCCAGATGAACACCTATTTTCTATCTCAGAACTCTCCCCATGGTTTGCTGATATAGCAAATTACTTGGTTTCTAAACAGTTCCCACCACACTTGTCCTCAAAAGAGAAGAGCAAGATCATGAGGAAAAGATCCCCTTTCACCTGGATTGGGGGTAATCTCTTCAAACTTGGCCTAGATCAGATCTTGAGGAGATGTGTCAGGGAGGAGGAAGTTTTTGACATTCTCCTGACCTGTCATGATGGGCCTTGTGGAGGTCATTTTGCAGCAAAGAGGATTGCCTTCAAAATATTGCAGGTAGGCTACTATTGGCCCACTCTTCATCAAGATGTGAAGAGATATACCAACCAATGTGATTGGTGCCAAAGGATAGGGAAACCTACTCCAAAGGATGAGATGCCCATGCAACCTCAAGTGACCTTTGAGCCATTTGAGAAGTGGGGCATGGACTTTGTGGGTCCTATCAACCCTCCTTCAAAACAGATGCAATACATCATTGTGTACACCGATTATCTAACAAAATGGGCAGAGACAAAAGTAATCAAGGCAGAAATAGATAGTAAGTAGCTGAGTTTTTAAGAGAAAACATATCCTATATTTTGAGTATCCAAGAGAACTGGTCACAGATCAAGGCAGTCAGTTGACTTCCAATTTGATTGAAGACCTGCTCACACATCATAAAATAAAGCACAAGACTTCTACCCCTTACCATCCATAAGCCAATGGGCAGGTGGAAGTCACTAATAGAGATTTGGAAGGAATTCTGACCAAGATAGTGAGTAGCAGCAGAAAACATTGGGCGGATAGACTAGTTGAGGCCACCTAGGCCTACAACACAACATGGAAGACCACCACAGGGTTCGCACACTATGAACTGGTTTATGGGAAGAAGGATTTTCTATCAATATAATTTGAATACAAAACACTAAGTATGGCAACTTAGCTGGACCTAGACCTCAGCCATGCACAGAGGGAAAGACTACTCCAGCTCAATGGATTGGATGAACAAAGATTCCAGGCCCTTCTCCACAAAGAGGTAGTTCAACTTCAAAGGAAAATATGGCATGACAAAAATATCAAGGAGAAGCAATTCAAAGAGGGAGATTGGGCACTGCTCCATGAATCAAGGTATAAAGACTTCAAAGGCAAGCTAAGGACAAGATAGCTGGGACCCTACACTGTGGAAAAATGCAATGACAATGGTTCAGTTCTGATCAGAACCATTGATGAGGAAGCCATCCCTATGCTTGTTAGTGGACATAGGTTGAAAATTTACAAGAAGCCCCTCTCCAAGCGAGAGTTCATTGAAGATCTGAATAAGACAGCATTGGTAATGGAGTAGGTCTTAGCCTCCACTCCACCCACTCACTCAAGAAGCAGAAAAAAAGAAAAAATAATAAAGACTCAAGTGAAAACCTCCATGAGGCACTTGAGTCCCATCATTGGGTTGAAAACCTCTTTTGAGGCGGCCCAATGATGACAAAAACAAAAAAGAGATAGAATAAGATCCCTGGGTGAAAACCTCCCTTGGAGGTGCCCAGGGTAGGCAATTAGGGTGAAAACCTCCTTGAGGTGCCCCAGTTGTCCTTCAAAAACAAAAAGAGAGAAAAAAGAGAAAAGAAGGAAGAGAAAATTGACTTTTAATGTGCATTGCAGGTTATAGGTGGGTCACAGAGAGCAAGAGAATATTCCAAAAAGCCTAATTCATCTCCTCCACACTCTTCTCCATCATTTCTAACCTTTCTTCCACCTCATTGTGTTTTTTTCTGAAGACTGTGTATCCTACAGGAGGCCCTGTGTGTTCTACAAGAGGCTCCTGTAGAAATCACAAAGAGACAGAAATGGATTTTAAAAACAGTTTGAGGGTCTGGGAAGTTTCATGAAGAGCATGTAGGCCTTCCTACATCTATCCACCCTCCTGGCCATCCATCCCACACCTGCACCACCTCATCATCATCGATTTCTTTCCTTCCTGTCAAAAAAGCACAGAAACCAATTTTTTTTAGAAAAAAAAATATAGAAAAATAAAGGAACAACACCTCCAAATCTCACATGCAGCTTACCAAATACCTCTCCACCTCAATCAACATCTCTGGTATCATTCTCACAGCTCCTAGCAGAAAAGTCAGCTAAAAATGTTAAAGGGAGAAGCAGCTACAGGAGCTCTTGTAGCAGCTGATCCTCTTCAAATCAAGCCACAACAGCAAAAGAAGTACAATCAGGGGATTGAAGAGGATGTATGAAGCCAGATATAGCCAGAGGGTACCTGTAAAAAGAAAACAAGCCACACATTAGGGAGCATAATGCATACAGTAGAGGAAATATAGGCATGTAGCAACTGAAATACAAGCATGTAGCAGCAAAGGAACCAAAATGCACCACAACACGAAGATTCGACTTGTAGGTAAGTGTCTAACCCTCTCCTCTATTGCATTTGTGATTCAAAAATATGCCTAAGAGAATGAGATGGTTAGGGTTGAACAAGAAAAGGTGGTTAGTTAACTGGCCACCCTCATCCAGATGATTGCGCTCATCCGGAGATGCCAACACACGTGTGCCTAGTCAACTCACAGAAAGTCCAAAGGACAGGTAGTGGAGGGTATACAAAATCTGATGCAATGATGGGAAGTGATTGTGGGAAAGAGTCATGAGGAGTCATGGTGACAAGGCAGTGGGGACCAATAGTCCAAATCTGGCAATGTACATTTTTGCCAACTCACCCCATCACCGAAAATATCTCAAAGAAAACATAAGTACTCCTCCTCGAAACTCCTTCACCACCTTTTCTTCCATTTCATCGTCGTCCACCTAGCTATAGTAATCTCTATACCACCTCCATAGATTCAAAACCATCGTCCTCTATCATTTTCAGCCATCCTTCTGCTATCAACATTCTATAGGAGCAATAACAGGTTCTACAGGAGCACCTACAACCAGTTCTATAGGAGGGGAAGTAAGCAGTTTTTAAGGAGAAAACACGGGATTTCTGCTCGAATTCTGGCTTGAATAGGTAGGTTCTGTGCATACCACCTTGATTATTAATATGTGTAAGGAATGATACAATTTTAAGGAGGAATTGAGCTTGTAGGAGAAGAAGAATTCCATAAACAAATTCTGCCTGTTTTCTTAAAAAAACACAATTTTTCTCCGTTTTCCTTTTCCTTCAAAATTCTTGTCTCCATCTCTATTTTGGGTGTTTGAATGGAGTATAAGCAAAATGATAGGGGGATTCATGAGGAAGGATCCCATAAATTCAGTGAGGATCCATGAGCATCCCAAAGTAGTAGCCATTTTTACCAGAGTAAATTGGATGCCATTCTTTGAAAAATTCTGAGGGTTTGATGAAGAAGTGGCTCAGGAGTTTGCCCTTTCTTTAGTCCCTCACTCAAGTACCCATGCCACTATTACTTTGAGGGGTCTCTCCATGGAAATCACCCCAGAATTTATCAATAGGGTTACCAACCTTCCCCTTGGATTACCTTGGAGCAAAGATGAAAAGCCAATTGGGCAATCTGCCAAGAAAAACTTCTTCCAACCAAATGAACGTCCTGTAGAAGATAAAAATGGCATTAGAAGAAAAAGCATAACTTACCCTTGGGATGAGGTCAGTTACCAAATTATCAAGTATATTTCCTATGAAGGAAGGTATAACATAGTTTACGGCTACCATTTTAGACTTCTCCATGAGCTGAGATATGGCACGGACACTCCAACACCCCAAAAACTCAGCATTCCCTATTTTCTCCTACAGTCCCTTATAGACTCTAGCATTAAGTTGAAGGCATGAGGTCCAAATCAGTTGGCTCACCATGGGTTGATTAAACTATTAGTGGAAGAAGGCCTCCATACCTTCACAATCCCCATAACATGGGAAATCTTCAAAAACATGACAGAAGAAGATGATATAAAGGCCATCACATATGATCACAATCCTTTTGATAGTGAGGGGGAAGAGAAACAAGGGGAAGAAGGGGAGGAAACTGAGGAAAAAACATAGGAGCAAGACACCAAAATAGAGAATGAGGAAACTAAACCAGAGGTGGAAGAAACCAAAACAAAGCAAGAGGAAACAAAAACAGCAGATACAGAGAAGAAAAAAGGAGAGGAACAAGGGGTAGAAAAGATAGAAGTGTCTCCTGAGACCCTTGAAAGAGAGGTAGCAGTTGCCCTCACTGCCCTCAGCACCCAAATGAAACCAAAACAAAAGAAGAAGAGGTGAACATCAATGTATTTCAGGGCTCGGAAAAGAACAAGGATAAAAACAGGAAAACCACAACCATCTTCAACAGTGCCTATTGTAATTGAAGATTCACCCACTGTCAAAGGAGAAGAATCTCCCTCTAAAAATACCATCATATATGAAAGAGGATGTCCCAGATCTTCCACTTGGAAGGAAAGAGTGCAACTACAGGACTCAAAAATAGCTCTACAGGAGGCACAAACTGTTCTACAGGAGACTCTAACTAAGCTACAGGAGACTAAAAAACTTGAGAAAAGGGTAGAAGGACAACCAAAGGGGAAGGAGGAAACAACAGAGACTCAAGAACCTAACCCCCAACCTAGTTTGGGCTCTTACTACAATCTTCTCGAGGGGGGAAAATCATTCCACAGAAATTTGCAGTCCCACTTTTCTTTGAGTTAGAGAAAGAAAGGATAAGGAGCCATAGATGGATGCAAATTGCCAAATCCAAGGGGGTAGAGGATATTGGCCACATGGAGAACAAGCTTAGAGAAATGGGCAGGGAGTTACGTGCTGTAAGACATAGAGAGGTAATCACAAGAACTCACTTGGAAACATAAAATGAGTTGAAAGAAGACAACTACAAGAAAAGGAGACATAATTGGCATGCATGGCCAGCTGGTCTATGGAGGTACTACAATGTAGAACACTAGAAAAATCATATGGAGTGTACCTTAAAGACCAATGGCTGTAGTTTCAGATCAAGACTTTGGCACAGAGAGGCACAATGCCTTTCCAAGATTATAGACAATTTATGGACCTATGGCCAAAGTTCAGCAAAAGACAAGGCAAAGATAACAGAGTTCTATTTTCATAACATGGCCCTCACCGATATGAACATATGGGACCCCAATGCTAGGCTAGCGAACTTACATCTAATGGCCATGGCCACATGGATGAATCATGAGGAGAAAAGGGCAACAGAAATAAAAAAGTTGATGGCAAAAGAGAAAAATGAACCCTTAATGATTAGAGCTGAGCCATCAGACCCCATGGCTCTCATAAACACACACCAGTTGCTTGCAGATGATCCTCAAAGTGCCCCTATGTATATCAATGATCAGGCTCAGGCCATTGCACATTTTGAGGATATGGAAATATTACCTGGGGAAGACTGTATTCATGCTTGTATGAGGAGTTGCAAAACTCTACCACACAGTCTGCAAATCAGGGAGTATCACACCCAAACAAGGATGAAAGAAGCATTAAGGAGAGTGCCACTATATAAGTGCTCTATGTAGAATTTGAAGGTCAATTGGATTGGCCTCAAATTGAGTCCCCCACTGCTGCTAGGCCTGCTAAAAGGTAGAAAAGAGGAAGAAGAACAACAACAGTGGGAAGAGGTGGACAGAAAGGTATGATTCCATGACAAAGAAGAGGACCTCACATTTGAAGCATGGGATGTTAGGGAGGCCATCTGGGCCATCAAAGATGAGGAGATGGATTGAGTTGCTTAGAGGATGAGCAACACATTCAATAGGGGGGTGATGATGAGCCCCATAAATGGGTAATTATATGGGCTCATTTTGCCTCCTAACTTATTTTAATCCACCATTCTCATTATTTTATTGCATATTTTTTTATTATATTTATGCTAATAGAGTGAGTTGGCTTGGTCATTATTCCATGGAGTCTAATGTGTGTTTAATGCATATTTTTGGTCAATTTTGGAGACAAAGTCAAAGATTTAATCGACATTTGGCAGCAAATATTCGAAGAAGACAAGGGAGAGGATTTATAGGAGGGTATCCCCTTCATTTATGACTCCCCACTTCGAATTCTTCATCACGCAGCTTGAAGCACAAGAAGCCACATCAATGCACCAAAGAGGTAGCCGAGAAAGTGGAGGATAACTTCTGTTTATCTCAAGTTTTGGAAGCCAAGCCTCCATGATTTTAAGGAAGCTATTGGGAGCTTCAGTTGTATAAGTAGAGAGGCCTAGGGCCTCGTTACGTTGTTGGAAGTTAGTCAAATTTTTGAATTTTTGTTGCAACTTTTCTCTGCTCAACTTCGAGCTTACTTTTCTTAACAGTTTCATGTAATCCTATTATTATGTTGATAATGAAGATGAGAACTTGTTTGAGCTAGCACTGAGTTATCTCAGAGGGTTGAAGCTCTTGGGTTAGGGCCAAATCCAAGTAGCCAAGCTCCTCTTGTTTTGTATTTATATGCTTTGTTTTAGTTTATGAATTAGTTGTTGTTGGATAGATTTCTTTCTTAATTAAGAATAGGTTGCTTTTAGTGATTTAAAAGGTTGTTTCCATTTCAGTTTGCTGTAGTAGGTTGAAAAGTGATAGGAAAAAGATACAAAAATGCCATCAACAAATATTTGGCCTCTTTTCCTCCCTCTGGGACCATGAACTGAGGCCAAGACCCTCTTGCTGTCACAAAAAACATAGATTTTCCTTTTCCATAGGATTTCTAGTGTTGAAGTTTGTTAGAAGGTTAATGCTTTGTTGTAGATCTATTTCACCATGCTCATTTCTATATTTGCAATAAATTTCCTTCCATGCTTTCTTCCATCTAGCATTTTTCAACATTTACTTTCCTAGATCAGAATTTAGACTAGCTTGCTGCAAAGTTTTGTTTTTTTTTTATGTAGCTAGTTTCCTTGCTTGCTTAATCTCATGATGTGAGTTTCAGTTCTCTTGCAACAATCCTCTCCTCAAAATAAGTCAACCAATTAGCCATCACCATTTCTCTTTGATCTATGTTCCACAAGTCACCCAAAGTCTCTCACAAATCTGCCTTAGTTTTCAGCACTTTTCTCATAAACTTTCCTCTCTTTCCTTGAACAAGTCCAACCATCTTTCTCTTTCCTGATCCTTCTTGATGAACCCTAGACACCTTAACACATCACCCTAGCACTCAACTACTCTTTCTGCCCGCTTTTCCATCTTCAAAACCTTCAAAACTGCTCTCGGCATCCTCCTGTAGATCCCCTGCAGCCTCTTGTAGATTTTCCTGTAGGTGTCCTTTTGGAGTCTGATTGCAGGAAAAGCCTCCAAAAGGCCACCAGGGACCTCCTAGGACCCATCCACACCTTCCTACACCTCTGCAAACTCCAAATTCGCCCTCCATCGCCACCTAATCACTGCCACATTCACAAACAAATAAATTACATGCATGACAGTTTCACCTAAAAATACATAAAAATCCAAAAGGATGTGTTTTCCTCATTTCCTTCTAGAAATATCTTGAGTAGATGTTCTTTACTTCCTAGATTAAGTAATAGCATTCATTTCATGGTTTTTATCTCTCTTTTTTAAAAAGTAGGGTTAGTTAGTTAATTAGGGTTTGCTAGGTTTACCTTACATTTCAATCATCTTCTCCTTTCTGCAAGTAGAGTAGCCTCTGTAGAGTAAGATTTCCTTCCTTTAATCACATATAGAGATTCTTATGGAATCCATAGAAGTTGGCTTGAGCTCCTAGTGATCTTGTGCCAGCTGACCAAGTGACAGCCTGCAGTAAGAACTAATATTTGTGCATACAACACCGTGGCTTCCAAGTTTGTTACGAACTAACGGGTTGATAAAAGTAAAGTAGGAAGCCCAGGAGTTGCAACATTATTGCTGCAATACTGGTGCTCACCAATTAGTGCAACCCCCTTTTTGCATTATTATGCCCATATAGTCCCCATGTTTTTATTATTATGCCCCATAAAATCCCACTATTGTTATCGTTGTGCCCCTACAATATTATTGTTATGTAGGCTCTGATTGTGTTGGGACCCCTTAGACTCATATATATAGAAAGGAGGCCTTGTCATTTGTATCATCCAAGAATTGATCATTTGTGTAATGTAAATGAGGTTTCCCCCTCGAAGAGGCTGATTTTTAAGTCATTGATTTATCTTTTTGTGAGCTTGTTTCATAACATTTGGTATCAGAGCTTTGGATTCTAGGGTTTTGTTGCTCCAAATAGGTCACTGTGGCATTTTCCATTTAAGTTTTCTATATGAAGTTTCAGAAACTAAAACAAAAACCCATTTGAGCTGAAATCATTCTAAACCACGGGTTTAAATTTTAGATCTTGTCTCGCTATATTTTCAGAGATATGATTTGCAGCAGTTAGGGTTTTTGCAAGCTCCATAATTACATCGCAAACAAGTCAGTGTTGAAGTTTCACTATAATTATTTTTATATGAAGGTTACGACTCCAAAATTAAAACCCATTTGAGCCGAAATCGTTCTAAATCTTGGGCCCAAATTTCTCATTTTGTTTCACTATATTTTCAGATATATGGTCCAAGACATTTAGGGATTTTGTAGGCTCCTGAATTACATCCCAAACATGTGACCTAGCAAAAATTGTCATAACTTTCTCTGTGAGCATCAGATTGAAATTGCGTAAAACATTACAGAAAGACAAGAGATTGTTGTTTTTTGTGTATTGGTTTAGGGCTTAATGTAAAAAATGTGACACGTGGCACTTCGTACAAGTTCGCTCTATGGAACCAGTATATAATCAGGTCATCGTGGGAGATTTAGCATAACTCTTCATTGGAGAATCCAATATTGATCAAAAGTGTGGGGTTGGAAAGAGGATTTAGAGGGATATGGTAGGATGTAATTCTAGACCTTGGAGATATGATATTACAAAGATACAACAGATTCAATATCGAGCTCCTACAAAGTGAAAAACTATGTGTAATTTTCTTAAATTTTGCATAAGTTTGGTTGAAAAATTAGTTTGAAGGAATTCAAAGGGCGTGGAAGCTAAGATGGATGGTATAGAAGACAGAGTTAAAGGAAACATGGAATTATTTGTTGACAAAATTTACAAAGTTGCTACAAGAAATGCTTACTAATGGTGAAAGGGTAGTAAAGGAAACTCATGATGAGAACAAAAGAAATGTTAATCATGATTTCATAGACTCTACTGTTGGATTGAAGACCCACCATGTTTCAAAGATCAATATGATGAATTTTGATGGCAAGGATCCTGTAACATGGATACTACAAATGGAGCAATATTTTGATCTCCATAATGTGCAAAACACACAAAAGGTATGAATAACAACTTTATACAAATCAATTTGTATGGTATCAATGGATTTTCTCTCATAGACTATTTGTCACTTGGGCAATATTTATGGAAGAAATGATATAACATTATGAGGATACAAAAAGCAACACGTCTTTTAGCCAACTGATAAATCTCAAACAAAAGGGTTCAATGATGAAGCACATTGAGGACTTCCAAAAATTTAATATAAGGGTAAAATATATTCCAGAGGAGCATAGGATTGATGTGTTCATAGGGACTTTAAAGGATAACATCCAACATGAGGTTCTCCTTTGGGAACCTGATTCATTGAAGAAGGCATTCAGGTTGGAAAGGAAAATGGAAAGAAAAATTATGCCAACAAGCCTAACCTACCACTCACAAATATAAAGATGGAAGTGTTGTTTCTCCTAGCCTTTCACCACCTACAAGGTTGACACCACAACAATTGGAAGAAAAAATGGAAAAAGGAATTTGTTACAATTGTGATAGAAAATACACTAAAGGTCATAAGTGTGCTGAGAAGAAATTAAATTACATAGATGGGGAAGAGGAGAAAAAAAAGAAACTAGAAATGTCAAAAGAAGAGGATATACACCAAGAACCAATCCCAGAGAAACAAGAAATGATTATGACCATATTTTGTAATGCATTGACAAGAATTACCACTCCTCAAACTCTCAAGATAGAAGGGCATATCAAGAAGAAAAAGGTAATAGTGATGATTGATCCGGGTAGTACCCATAATTTTATTCATTGTAAGATATCCAAGTAATTGAATTGCTTCCTATATCCAACCCCAAAGTGTCAAGTAATGGTTGCAAATGGAGGAACCATAAATTTCTCTGAAAAGTGCCAGAATATCAAGCTATCCATGTGAGAAATGTCTTTAATAGTCCTATGCTTTCCATTCCAATTGGTGGTGCAGATGTTGTACTAGGAGTCCAATGGCTACAACCTTTGGGTACGATAGCTTTTAATTTTCAAGAACTTTTATTGAAATTTATTTGGGAATGAAAGGACATTGAATTAAGGGGTATCGAAGGGAAAATAGGAAAGATAATCAGCTCTAACAACATGACAAAGCTTCTAAATAAAGAAAAACGAGGCATAATTGCACAATTATGTTCACTAGAGGTTCCCACATTGAAATCATCGATTTCTCCAGATCTACAAAACATTTTGCACAATCATTCCAAGGTATTTGAGACTCCCAAATTCCTTCCACCTATTCGTGATCATGATAATGCTATTCATTTGATTCCAAGAAGTGTTCCCCCAAACATCAGGCCTGACAGATATCCATATGCCCACAAGAGTGAAATTGAACGTATAGTTGGAGAAATTCTAGAGGTTGGTATAATTCAGCCTAGTCAAAGTTCTTTCTCTTCTCAAGTGGTATTTGTACACAAGAAGGATGGATCATGGCGCATGTGTCCGGATTATAGGGAGCTCAACAAGCTTACTATTAGAGATAAATTTCCCATTCCTATCATTGATGAATTATTGGATGAATTACATGGAGAAATTTACTTCACCAAGTTGGATATTCATTCAGGATATCATCAAATCAGAATGAAGACTGAAGACATTCGAAAAAAAACATTTGGAACTCATGAGGGTCATTATCAATTTTTGGTCATGCCTTTTGGCCTTACCAATGCACCTTCTACATTTCAAGGTTTGAAGAATTCCATTTTCAAACCCTTCCTTAGAAAATTTTTGTTAGTATTTTTTGATGATATACTATTCTACAACATGTCTTGTAAGGATCATTTTCAACATGTTGACAAGGTGTTCAAACTATTGGAGGATAAACAATTATATGAAAAAATCTCCAAATGTTTTTTTGGAGTACAAGAGGTGGAATATTTGGATACTTTGTTAGCTCATAGCTCATCTTATCATCCTCAATGTGATGGGAAAACTGAGATAGTGAACAAATATTTGGAAAGACATTTTTGTTGCTTTGTATTTGATAAATAGACACAATGGGTCAAGTGGTTTCCTCTGGCTGAATGGTTGTATAACACTTCCTTCCATATTGTAGCAAAAATGATCCCATTTATGGAACTTTATGGATATCATCCATTGTCCATCACATCATCTTTAAAAGAAAATTCTAAGGTTCAAGCAGTGGAAGGTCACATCAAGCATCAACGACATGTTATCAAACTCTTAAAGGATAACCTCACTTTGGCGCATAATAAAATGAAATAACAGGCAGATCAACATCATAGCGAAAGATGTTTTGATGTAGGTGACTCATTATTTCTATGACTACAATCATACAAACAAATGTTCCTCAAGCAAGCTAAGAAGGATAATAAATTATCACCAAAGTATTATGGTCCATACAAGGTGTTACAAAAGATTGGTACTATGGCACACAAATTGGAGCTTCCTGCATCTTCCTGATTGCACCAATTTTTCCATGTTTCGTGCTTAAATAAGGTTATAGGTGAGAAGATACCAGTTCAAAAAATATTTCGAGAACTTGACGAGGAAAAAAAATCATATTGGAATCGAAATAAGTCACAAAAACAAGAATTCGATAGCTACGGAGTCAATCAATTTTAGAGTATGTCATCAAGTGGAAGAACTTACCTGCTGAATATTCCACATGGGAGGATGATAATTTTATACAAAAGCATCTAGAACTACTCAAGCATTGAGGAAAACACTTTTTGAAGGAGAGGGGCATGTTAGGTCCCTATACTACTAGTGTAACCCCTTATTGTTATTAGTGCAAACCCCTTATTGTATTGCCCATATAGTCCCCATGTTGTTATTATTATGTCCCATAGAAGCCCACTATTGTTATTATTGTGCCCTTACAATATCATTGTTATGTAGGCTCTGATTGTATTGGGACCCCTTAGAATCTTATATATAGAAAGGAGGTCTTTCCATTTGTATCATCAAAAAATTGTTCATTTGTGTAATGTAAAAGAGGTTTCCCCCTCGAAAAGGCTAAATTTTAATTCCTTGATCTATATTTTCTATCTTTTTCTGAGCTTGTTGCATAACACTCCCTCACTCATATTATATAGTAAGAGGAATATTTAGAATTTAACTTCTCATATTCCTATCTTAATCATTCTATCCTCAACTTCTAGTTCTCCTGCATCGAACCCTACATAAAATATCTATTATTTTTTTATAGAAGTCATTAGTAGTATTAACAACTCTAATTCATTAATACACATGCCCGTAACATATATTCACAACAAAGTAATACCTTATACATTCACATTTCTGAACTTTGAGTTAAAAATATTTATTATAGATTCCAAAATACTCATATACTTATCTAACATTCTTGGAAATACATTAGAGGCTACCACCTTCCTCCGAACTATTGAACTATAGTTCTAGTAGTTCCCCCTGATCTCTAGGCTCCTTCCTTCCATGGAACAACCTCAAAAGTCTTTCAAATCTTATACCACCTTAACCTTAGCAATGCCCTACTAGTTTTGGGTTTAGGTCTGTTCTTTCTCTCCCATTGGCACCTTTCTTTTAGTTCAAGCTTCCTTTATCTCCCACAACTCTTTTTTCATAAAACTTCCACCCATGAAATTTATTTACAGTCATATCATCTTTTGGGTGTCTATTCTGCCAACAATATTGTTATGGCTAGAATGGAGGAATTGTTTTATTGTCTTTTTGTCTTCCTTTCCTATACGTTATTGGACCATAACTAATTCCAATTGTTTCCTCGAAGTTAGGATCCAAACCTATCACATGATAACCTCTATTGTATTTCCAAAAATAATAATAGGTAAAATAATTTTATTTTATTAACATAATAAATATGTATATTCTCATAAATTATTTACTTCTTACTACTTGGCTTCTCAACCACATGTCCAATTTATAAAATCATTAAAGTCATTTTAAAAATGATTTACCAGGTTGTTGACAATGTGTTGTAGGCTTGAAATGTTTGCCTCAACATTATAAGGGAGACCACGCGGTCAAGAACTTAAAGCAACACCTTTTCCATTTGGAATGGTGGTTCTAATTGGTTAACCTAGGTCAAATTACCTTCTATCTATCTCTACTGGCTTAATGTATGACTTTCACCGACCAATAGAGAAGAGACATCAGATTGACTCTTCTTGTTAATCAAGCAAGAAAACAATCCTTAAGTTGATCTAAGGCTGAGACGAGGCACAACTAAAATTTTCCTCTTTGATAAGAGGACTTAAAGGAATGTAGATTTAAATGTAAATGCTAATTAATATTATAATGAAAGGAAAAGAAAAGAAATCCTAAGCCTATCTCGATTAGGAAGATGTAGATCTAACCCAACTGAGAGAAAAGTAATTAAATGATTGGGATTTTAAGCATGTAGGACTTAGGATGAATATGCAACTAATGAAATAGTTTAATTAACTAATATTATGATTATCGAACATGTTGTTTAGAGATCTATTAACCATGAATAATAAACCAAAAACATTAGGAAATAGTTCACATAATGCTAATGAAAATTAAATCAGAATTATATATCATATTTCTGAGTAAATAGTTACTCAGGAATATGATCTCAATACATCAGATAAAAAAGACACCATTGACAACATAGTTATGAGACAAACATATTATATAGCTAATTCTGTAAGACATGAATTTATATCGACAATAGTGCATAATATAAATCCAATTAACCTAATTCTTCCATAAAAAATGAAATTCATATTAAAAATAATAGTATTTATAATAAAAATTAATTTAAACCTATTCTCCTACTTTATTCCCTTAAATTTGATCTCCTATAATCTCTTCCAAAGCATAAACTCTGCCACTAAAAACAATACTACAATAGTGCAAGCTCCACCTCTCATACATATTTTAGAATGAAAAGAAACAAATCCCAATAATCCCCATATATGAAATTGATCCTCTCTACCTACAACAATGAAACCCTTATTACAATAGTGCTTTAAGAATTCCAGAATTGCAGAGAAGAGAAACCCCTAAAGCATTCTCTAAAAGTCATATTTATAGCTACAAATGAAAATCAAAATAGGAGAATTTTTGGGAGAATAAGTTTGCTCCCACAAATTTTATTGGCCAAAATTATTTTTCCTCTCTTGTTGGAGATATTCCATTGATCAAAATATTTTCTTCCTCATCTCCTCAACTACTCTCCTACCACAACCAATCAAAATTCAATTAAAATAAAAAATACCGAATTTGGAAAACAAAATATCTCTAATCAAAACGCAATCAATTAATTAAATAAATAAAAAGAAATATGAGATTTCCATTGATCCTTGTAAATATCTTATTGGTAAAAAGTAATATAAACAAATGGATCTGCGATCAAGAGAGGTTATGAGAAAATGAAAATGCAAAAAATTAAACTCAAATTTCTTTTTTTTTTTTAAGATTCGGAGCTTGATTTTCTACTAAACTTTAGACTCATTAAATAACCGTATCTGGTCATGCAACCACTTCAAAAATATTCTCCATGATTTTATCTATCTAGCTTGCCATCCTAGGCCTCATTTTGGTCAAATAGAACCCAACTTATGAACTTCCAAAATTGAAGTATTGAGTTTGCTAGAATTTTGGAAAATTTGCTGCCTGAACCAAGATTAGGAAATTTAATTTAAAATCTAATCCTAAATTAAATGAACAATTATTAATTAATTAATATTAATTTAATTATAATTACAAAATTGAATTAAATTATTATGAACTAATTATATAACCATTAAATAAAAATTAAATTAAAAAATAATTAAATTAAGATTATAATTTATTAAAATTATAATTAGAATATAATAAAATTATAATTTAAATATATTTTATAAATAAAAAACAAATCATATTAAAATCTCACGTGACTTTTAGATTCATAAATGTATCGAATATAAAAATACAAATGTTTGTGGCTTTAGATTCATAAATGGATTAAACTAACCAAAGGAGGAGGGATTTTTTATAATAAAGAGGAGGTGGAGGCTTTTATGTGAGGTAGACGATTTATTAAAATAGAGGAGCGATGTATTATGGCAGACAAACTATACACACAATGGATATCAACTAGAAATTGTCCCAAAAGGTACAAAGAGAGGCCGATAGGATTATTAAATTGAAATTGTTGAATTTTTCTAGAAGAGATGTTGAGCTAGCTAAAGGCTTTCTAATTGTTTTTTATTATGGTAAAATTATATTGATAATTCATTGGTTTTACTTTCAAAAGCTTGAAGGAATTTGAAGATCAGGTATAGAATTGCTTTGTGGGATTTGATTCCAAAATCATTGATTTGTAAATACATACTCAATGAAATGTTAATTGGTTGAAACCCTGCACAAATGTTTGATATAAGAAAATAATCCGAAAAGGTTGAAAGACTTAATTGGTTTGTGGAAAACCTTGTTTTCTTGGACTTGATCATTATGCAATTACTTTTATTTAGATGTTTTGTTTATATCTATATTACAAGAAACACATTGAATGTCTTATTTCATTTTAGAGTAAGTTAATAAAAAAATATATATATATTATTATTGCTAACTCTCATATGAATGCGGCATAAAAAATAATAATAATTCATAAATTCATAAATTCAAGAATATTTTAGTATTTCAAAACATACAATTAAATTCAAATTAAACAGAGGAAAATATTATCTTAAATTATTTATTTTTCACTATTAGTTAATCAACTCTATTAAGTTGTCACATTATATGGTATTCTGTATCCATCCCATTGCTCAATTGTATTACGATTAGCTACTTTGATATTATGCTACACCAAACAGTATTGTACTCTCATGAGATCAATCCTTTCAGTACGAAGACGTCCTTTCATTGCTATGGTGATCCTAGAACACTTTAGAATTCCATGGAAAGAAATGCAGTAGAAAATGAAACCAGAGAATTTATTAACCATGAGAAAATCCTTATGCATCAATTTGAATACAATTTTAAAATTGTATTATTATCATAATATTATTCTATCGATTAAACTTACTAATTTATAAGCTACGCACGAATTTATCATAAAAGACTTCATCAGAGAACATATGTTTGAATCCTTCAATCCAGTAAAGCTTACGGTGCAGAAATTATATGCCAATTAGAATTTTACCACGATCTAGGCATCATGTATATTGAAATTTCATAGAAATAAATCAATGGCATTGATATAAAAGTATTCAAATACTAGAAATTCAATCATACTGAAATGAAAACTACTACAAAACGCTCTAATTCATAAATTCTCTTCATATGAATAAAAAATTTTGTCAAATTACTTATTATTAATTAAAAAACCCTTATATCAACCTTCATCCCTTGGAAATCTGCCATCCATTTGTAAAACCTGTTACTAACTTATCGTATTACTAACTTACTCCAAAACAGTTGATATATCGAAGGAATATGTAATGACATTGGTGTTTACTTTTCCCTTCACTCATTGATTTCATTGGAGACTTTTGGTATTGGAGGATGACCATTATGGCCTGGAGAGGGTGCAGAAGGAGCTACAACAGCCTTTAGCAAGTGTACTGAATATCCTACTTCATCAACTACCGCTACTTCATCAACTACCTCTGTTATAGCAGATGTGGTCCCTGGAACTTCAACTATCACCATTAACATTAAAATCCAAGCTGCTACCATTATTGTTTTATTAACCATCACTCATCTCCTCTCCTCAACATTGTTGCTGCTACTTGATAAGATTAAACGTGCTTGATGCAATTTGAATACACTTTAATTGGTGTGGATCATACATCCATCTATTTAATTAAAACATTTCTCTTTTCCTTATTAGTTTACAACTAAAAAGAAAGAGAGGCCTTAAAAATTAGAGAGCCGGTAGATCACTGGTATGTTTAGAATGTTTCTTTCTTCCTTACGTACTAATTTTAAATTAGGTAAAAAACCTTGCAAAAAGCGAGTGAAATCATATATTCAAAAATACAAGAAAGCCTTTTGTGAAAAAAAGAAAAAGAAAAAAGTGAAAGCAGGTCGTTGCAAAAAACAGGAAAGTCCGCTTGAAAAACCAGTGAAAGCAGATTATCACAGAAAAACAGTCAAATCGAGAGAGTTATTCCAGGATATATTTTTGGGAAGGTGTATTACTTGTTAGTAGAATTTAGTAAGTAAATAATTTGTATCGGCAACATAAACCACACTTCAAATCAACCATTGAAAGTGTCTCACCTAATCGAACGGAGCAGGGTAAATTGGTTGACGATTGTTAATGCATAGGAAGGCCTATCGGCCTAAACATCAAATTATCATAAGCTTTGACATTATACAAAAATACCGATTCCCAATATTCCGCTATTGTAACTTTAAATATTGGGATTTTTTTGATATCGAGACTTTTTAAAAATCAGGACCTTTTAAATATTAGGAATTTTCTCGGGTTTTTTGTATTAGATGTTTTGAGCAGGATTTTTTCATCAGGATTTTATCATTGAGACTTTTACCATCAAAATTTTTTGTAAGGGAAGTAAGGTGAAGTGGGGCCCATTTGCAGTGTGATTCATCCATTATAAACTACAACAACTTTGGTAATTAAAAATCCTACAAAATGAGCTACAACCACTTTGCAATTTTGATATTTCAGGCTTCCTAATTTCTTTTAAAAATGAGAATTGGAATAAACTACTGAGATTCGAAAACACATCATTTTAATTGTTCTACAATTTGGTTGTGGTGATTTTATAAGACCTTGAGTGAAAACGAAACAATTAGTAAAAATTAACTACGAATTAATATTTACAATGAATTATTAATTTATTTACAAAAATTAAAATAATATACATTTTGTACATTTTATAACCTAGGCAGTAAAAATTATCGAACTTTGGATGAGCACCATTTGCAAACTTTGTAGCCAAATGAGATGAAACAAGTGCTGATGGAAGCTAGTGAAAATTCGAACTAGATGAAGCAATCAAAATAGAAATTCAATGAAAACGAAAAATTGAAACAATTGTAGGACACTTAACCAAAAGAAAATATTAAAAAGGTGATTTAGCCAAAAAATTATGGAAAGGGTCCCCATTGTTTGAAATAAATAAGTAAAAAATGGTGGAGTCGAGTTTTCACTACAACACGGTGTTGGATACCATCAACATATAGGGGATCTCCCCGATATGAGGTCCCAATTATACCTCACCCATTTTTTGTAGGAGTGACATCCAAAATATGGCCTAGCTACAATTTACTTAAAGATATGTCATAGCTTTAGCTGTTTAGCACAAGAGAGAAGCATACATGTGATTTTTAATGTGCAAGAGAGTGTTCCTTGTGAACGATCGATTACAGATGTATCAAGGTTATTTTGTTGTAGAGGGGAAATAAAGTGAGACTCTAAGGAGAAGTAATAGCACTACCCAAATGGAGAAAAACACACACACCCATGAGAAAGGATCGTCTTAACATCAAGCGAAATATTTCTCATAGATGCGGCGATAATTACAAACATTACAACACATTTCTAATAAATCACGCACCAAAGTTACCGAAATATTTCAATTATAATCATTCAAAGAATATTCTTAAAACATCCACAATCCATGTATAAAAAATTTCTCGCCAAAAGGCTTCAAGTATTAAGTAAAATTTCCAAATACATAACTACAATGAACATCACCAGGTCCAATAGTGGAGTGTTAGAGCCACTACTTTCTCACCTAAAAGTACTAACTATTTCTCTCTAATTCCTTGTGGAAGAAGTTAAGGTTAAAATTCCTATGCATGAGTAATGAGGATCATTTTATAACTTGAGGTATGACCTTTCACATCCTCATGACTCTTGACTTTCCAACTCCTAATGACCTTTGACCTTCTACAACCTTTGGATTTCCAAATGACTTTTGGAATTACATATGACTCTTGGTATTACATGTCTTTTGGACTTCCATGGCTCTTTTGTCCATACATGACTCTTGGAATTACACTTTTTCATATTTATAATGATTACATCATCATATCATAACTTTCACATCATCATGTGATGAGACATGACAAGTCACTATTATTGATGACTAAGGCTTATAGTGATTCATGACATGGACTTTCTTGAATGATGGCATGGATACCACTCATGTCTTCACTCTTCATGCAACTTCCGATCATTGATGTCTTCACCCTCCAAAGGGTCTTTTGATCTTATGGATATTTCAGAGGTGCTTCAATCATCAAGACTTCAATGTGTTCTTGTTCTTTTAATGCTTCCTTTATTTTCCTTCTTTTCTCAATCTTATTCATGCATGCTTGACATGATATTTCTGAAATACCTGTTGCTACAATTTCTCATTGCAAGCAACTATCAGCCTAAATATCTCCTATTCTAACAAGCTTTATGAATATTTTATGTTCATGCCTTAATAGTGCTCTTGGAAACAACAAGGAATGCTTTCGGGTGCAAGGGCATGCTTTAAAAGGATGAAGGGTTGAAGGGAAGAGGATTCAAGGCTTCAGTATGAGCTCATTTGTAGAAAAGAAATAGGAAATCAGGGTAGGGCACATGGCGCAATTCCAAAGGATGAAGGAGGAGGCTTCATGATTCCCAAGTGTGTTGTGTGCTCAGGGAGACAAGTAAGGTGCAGGGTGGACTCCTGAAGGCTAAAGGAAATAGCTTCTTGCCTTTGGGGTGTGATCACATGCTCAAGATACCAAAGAGAGCACATGGCACATGTCTAAAGGTTGAAGGATAAAGCTTCTTTCATTTCGAGTGCACTCATGCGCTTAAAGGGCGTCTCCTAAGGCCTTCATGGTGTGCTCATGTGCTCAAGGAGGGTGGACTTATTCGAGTCAAAGAGTACGCTCAAAGGAAGGCTTGATGTTGGCTTGTTGGGGACTTACCCAGGTTCAGAGGTGATTTAGCCAAACAAATCCCAGTACTACTGGCCCTTTCGGCAATAGTCTGCAGAGCGCAGACTGAGGTCTCACCTGAAGTAGTATGGGAGGGTGTTAGAACCAGGTTTTTGCACCCTGGAGATGTCTGATGGTTTCAAGTAGTCCATGGTTGTGCACGTTACTACGCACACTTCCTTATACCTCATAGCCTGAGATACTGCCTTCGCGCAACTTTGCTCGGGGGCTGAACAATGTTATTACCCAAGTCCTTACTAATCATCCAATATTAGTTGATTAACTTAGCTTATTTGTATGCCTTCAGTTATACTTAGCAATATTCACGATTCATACAAGTGCGCGCAGTAAATAAACAATATAATTGAATGATATCAAACATGTAATAACTCAAAACAGATGAACAAAATTGGTAACAAAACCTTTCTTTATTAATCTCTTCTCTGGTTACAGACTCAACTCTACCTTGCACACTCAGTTGTAGACTCTACTAGGCCTCTACACACCGAGCTGCAGAGCCTCTTCCTACTACTACAACCCAAAACACACTTAGACTCTTCTTCTATTCTTTGATATCTCATTCTATCCAGTAGGTTCTATGATGATGATATTATCTCTTTACAACTCAGAGCCTCACTCTATTTATATAATCCCATGGTCCGCGGACCATGGCTAGGCCGACATTACATTCAAACTTAGGGCAGACAACCTTATGACTCTAACATACATTTCGCACCCGCAATTCGCAGAGCTTTATAATAATATCACTCAAAACTTGGGCTTTGAGCCCCAAAACATGATGTGGGGGGATTCCATGCCCAACAGGCCCCCAACACAAACATCGTGACTCGCCCTCAAGTCACTCTGTCGGTGTGACGATCTTGGCATGGAGTCCCTCCAACTGGTCTCAAACGGTTTTGATATTCGCAACGCACTGAGCTGCGGCTTGTTGAACCTGCTTCATCTATTCTGCTGAGACCTCAGTGTTTTGCGTGCTACCCTGCACTATGCATACATCCCCTGAATGTGCACGAGCTTCCTTTCAATATTCACTGTGATTGTGAAGGCTTTGTCAATCCATGGATGAATGCACACTTTGAGAAATGCTTCCTTATGGTGTGCCAGGTCCACCTGCTCCTTTAATACCTTGGCTTGCTGCATCCTCACAAGCCGGTGAGTAAGGACTACTATTTGCACAGTTCCTCTGATAATGTTGTACTATTTCTGGAGGTTGCACACCTCTGTCTCTAACCGTTGGATGTTGGGGTCCTCCGGCAAAGCCGTAAGGACCTCAAGTGCCTATTCCAACATGTTGGTACAGTTGCGCACTGCACCTCCAATTTATTCCAACCTTGTTATGATAGCGATAGCGTGCTGTTCTTAGATTTCTGGGGGAGTGGAAGGCTATGCCTTCAACCGCATCTCAGCGATCTGAAGATTCAGCTCTAGCTGAACCTTTGTTGTCTCTTCTCTGGCCTCGCAGACTCGAGTTGGCAAACTGTGGATCTACACTTCTACTGGTAGATCTGCTGCGATGGTCAGCTCCGTGATGTGTCGACAAGCATCATCTACCATCTACCCCAACTATTGATTCTACAACACCAATCCGTCACGCTGTAAGTTGAGTTATTCTATGTTTATTTTCTTCTCACTAAGAACTTGGATCGCGCAACTCTCCCTAGCTCGCAAATTTGCTATTATCCTATCCTGTAACTGATACAGTGTTTCCCGAGGAAGGGCAACTAGATTAAGGCCAAGGCCTTTCATCATGCTAATTGACAACTGATCAATTTCATTCGATGACACTGGAGCTCCCTCTGGCAACACTATTGTATTTTCCATCCTTGCGCGCAACATCTGCTCTGTTGCTGAAGTTCTCGCTATGACGTTTGTTGACAAGGTACCTTCTTGAGGGGCACCACACCTGTAACTCCTGCAGCTACACCCTAAGGCCCCCTGACACAATATGATACTCCTGCATGAACTCTTGAAGTGATTCACTTGTGACATCATGAAACGTCTCACCGATTTCATGGAGATCACCTTTGGTTAAGGTGATTGGGCCAATGACCAACTTCGAGGCCTTGACCTTCTTCCTTGGGCCAAATCTCTCTGCGATGTGCAGGCTCTTTAACTGTGTGTACGTGGCCCCTGGGTCCATGCTCCCTTCTATTGTTTCTATTTTCTCTTCTTTCTACCCTGAGGACGTCGCTTGGCCCTCGTCTGCCTATGTGGTTGCTACCTCTGCTGTCTACGCTACTGCTGCTACTTCTGCAGCCTTTTTCTGCTCTGCGGCTTTCTGTGCCGCTTCTCACCCTGCCCTAACCTTAGCTGTTGCTTTTTTGTTCCGCCTTTCTCTGCCAATTGAGTGATGCGTAGCTTGGCATCATCCTTTTTCTTCTGTGTTTCCACCTCCTCTAGTTCTTCCAAATTTGGGGCACGCCATTCGGGAGGCCATGTCTCCAAGATAGTAAAAATCATGTCATCAGTGGCTACAAATGGTAGCTTTGTCCACTGCTTCACTGAATCCTTTCGCACCTTGATATAGATGTTGTGCATATCAGCTTTGAAGTCTACAAAACTCTGCAGACTATTGTGCATTGTTGGTGAAATGCGTGGCCTTCGATTGATCCACATCCGGATGCTCGCCTCCATGACAACCTAGAAAATTTTGGTGTCACAAATCCATTTTGCATCCTTTGTGGCCCAGAGCGAAGAGTACTTCATGACCTCTGGTAACTCTCTATCAATGCTGGGGAATTGACTATCCTCCAGCAGTTCTCCCACTACTAGAAATATGGATAATATCAACCAAGCATAGTGGAAGGTTTTACCCTCAGCCTGGGCTTCACGACAGTTTTTCAAAAATTCCTCATAGAGGAATTCGACACAGTTGAACTGGACCCCCTCCGTGCATTACTCGACCAGCGTGACCACTAGCGTCGGTACCTCATCGGTGAGAAACTTCCTCATTACTTTGTTGACCAGGAGTTGGGTTGCTACGTGCACCCCTTTATCCTTGATGCTAGAGATGGTGTATCCCCTCTTCTTCTTCTCAAACTTATATTTTTCCTTCATGGCTTCTACAAGAGCCATATCGCTACCTTTTTCGGCTATAGTTGCAGGGTCCTTTCCTTTACAGGGGAGCTAAGAAATATGGTGAATGAGGTCTGCCATGATGGAATAGGCTCCTCCAGCCATAGATACCCATCATGCACCAAGCAGAGTAGTTGCATGATGATGAAAATGGTGATGGGCGCACGGTGGAAATGTGGTATCCATAATAAGTGTAGCAACCCATCCTTTTCCATACCACACAACCATTTCCGCGACTCTAATGTTATCATCGCCCCCTAAGTATTCTATTTCATTAGAGTCACGGTCTCTAGATGAGGGAACTTCTCGCGGTCAGCGAGGTCCCGGTCTTCGAACTTCATGGTTGGCACGCAGCCCATGTGCGTTCCCTCAAATACAATGCCATTGGGGAGGAGCAAGGTTTAGAGTGAACTCTTCGCTTCATCCAGATCCTTCGATACTTTGGTTTTCCCTTTCCGTGGAGGGACATACACAGGCAGTTTTGTTGTAGAGTGTAATGGCTGGATATCCTCCTCCATATCTTCATCTTCTTCTTCTATGATGATGAGGGCCTACAAATCTTCTTCTTCCTCATTCATTTCTATTATGACTGCTTTCCACTTTTCTTCCATGGTTAGTTTGTTGTGCTGCAGATTCCTCGGGGACACGTGGACTGGGCCCATTACCTTTTTATCCTTCTTGGGCCTTGGTGTTCATGGTGATTTAGGGATTCTTGTCACAATCCTAACACCTTCTGGAACATCCTCCACCATCTGGTTCTGTGTGGCCTTGCAGATGGTTACCTCTTCAATTCCTAACCCATTCGTAGTGGTCATCATCATCTCTAGGCTGTACTCTATTTCTCATGAACTTATGGGCTCAATTAACACTCAGCTCTCAATGCTCTGTGCTCTGCTCAGGCACCCAATTCTCAAATGACCAAGTGTTGTTTTTTGGCCAGCCCTTTGAGTTTTATAGTGCCTTTCGAATTCAAATTCGACCATTCCCCCCAATTTCAGGCCATTAATGCTTTCTTGGCGGAAAATTTTCCCAAATCTTGCCCATAATTCGCGTCTTAAATGCCCGCTGCTCGCTCTATTTGGCCTAAATGGAACAACCCATCGTGAATAGTGACACCAACGGTCACTTCCCAGCCAACTCGCGTGGTAGTGCAGCCCTCCATGTGCAGTCGTGAACCCTGTGACGTTTTGATTCTGTGCGCATATCCAATATTGCATAGCTCCTGGTAGAATATTTTATAGTCCCGCGCTCTTTTTCAACTGCCTGGAGTGATAAGACTGTTCTTCCTAGAGGTAGTCAGGGGGTCACACCACCCTTGCAGGGCTCTGTCCTGTCCTCCACCATGGTTCATGGAGAATCCTCATCTTTCATTGTGGTGATCAGCATCGCGCACTCTACTATTTGTAATGCGCTACCTTGGTCACTACATTTAGTGATATGTAGCCCAAGCCAAGGCAACAGACTAATGAGTTCACGACGATAGCTTTCAAATTTTTGAGTATGACCATAAGCACCTTGCCTCACCATCCTCGGTTTTTCGATGAGAATTGCTTCATTTATTTCGTTTTCTAGATTCTTGACCTATGCGTCCATTAAAGTGATTTTCTCCCTTAACCATACTTGGTCTTTTTCAAGTTCGCGAAGTCTAAAGTTTCCCTGTCGGATTTCTTCCTTAAGTCTGATATGTTCTGTTTCTTGTAGCTGTGTGATTTCATTGTTCTGATCTGCGCGGACTGTTGTATCTACGGGTGTTGGTACACACAGACTCAACTTCGCATGCTCCATAGGGAGTATTTCCTTTGCTTCATACTTTAGCATCGAAAGCGCTTGCGTGGTCAGAGTTTTGCACATGGTATTATAAGCCCACACAACTGCTGGTACGCGCAGGTCCCAATCGGTGCACCTCACATGGTGGACCCTGTTCAACACTTCACACACCTTGTCAAGGCTTCCCCATGTATGGTTTTGGGCATGCTAGGTTGTATCATACTTTGCCGTTCGCGCACTTATCTTGCCTGCTTCTTCTTGTTGTTCCTGTTTCCTATCGTGAGAGTGATGTGCGTTCGTGCGGGATGTGTACCATATGCCTGTACCCATATGGAAAGGTGAGCATGTAGGCTATTTTGTTCATCATTCTTGACATCCATCCTCATTTTAGGCTTCCCAAAGCATAAGCGCATCATCTTTCTGCATTTGAGCTAGTCCTTGAAACTCTGCTGGTGCGTACCCCACCACTTTGCGAGTGTATCGCATAGTGGCCATTTCAGAGCATCAAACCGCTGCTATTCTAGCATTTCTCTTTCAAATTTGTTTAGGAATTCATCTACCACTGTCAACCTGTCATACATGGGTAGATCTCTCGCCTCAGTTGTCATGCAGCGCAATTATCTTACCATCATGTTACAATTGAGCATGGTTACCTTGTGTAACTGATTCTGCCATCGTTCTATTTCCTCATCCAAATCTGATGTGTAGGAGCTTTCGTGCTCCCATGAAATCCTACCATCGGCTGTAGGATTTACCCAATCCTATTCCTGAGTGGTTATATTGTAGATACAGCATAGCTCATCATCACTCTCTTCATCGCGCACTGGCTTTGTGTAGCGCGATCCTTCCATGAGGTCTAGAGGAACCACTACGCATAGTGACTTTTTTCTTAAAAATCATTTTGTGCTTCTTTAGATTTATCACTTTTTTCATATCAGTAGCCCACTCTATTCGTAGTAGCACGGGATAGGGATTGTTGTCATCAAAAATCTGTATCACCTCGAAATATGCAAGCGCGCTCGCACCTTCGATGTCTACCGTTATTCCCTGCAATCTTCCCATCGGTAGGATCTTTTGTTGGTTCGCCATTCACAATTGAATAGGAGACCATTGCAACGCGAGCCTACCCATGTGCTCCCATGTCTACTTTGGCAGCACATTTGCGTCTAGTCCTAGATACAGAATTATGTGATCCATTTCATACTCCTCGATTTGCACAGTCAATCTCATTTCCCTTCTTGTTCGTGATGTGTGCTTTCTTAGCTTCCGGACTACACACGGTTCTCCCGACCCAACGCACCTAGTGATAAGCTCCTGCAGTCCCTTCACAGCCTTTCTATCGTGCAACAACTTCATACATGTCTCTAGAAAGGTAGTGATCATTGAAGGATCCATCTTCGGCTCTAGTTGATCCTTACTACCTAAAGTGGAGGCCTCCGTGAAGCTCTTCTTAGCTTACATGAATGTCTCCTTCGCACGCTCCAAATCATATTCAGGTTCCTTTGTAAGAGCCTTGTGAACCCATGCACTTTCTTCAGGCTGCTTATCTTTGTCACCTCTTGTCGTGATACCGCTTCGGAGCACAATGTTTACATTCGGGTCCTCTTCGAGCGACTCAGACCTCATCATTTGCAAATTCTGAGTCTGCGGAGGCTGGAGTATCGGTTTATCGTGCAAGCTTGCTATCAGTGTAGGGCAGTTTTCCATCTCATGATCAAACTGAGTAGAATATAAACATGATTCTCTCGTCAGATTTGTACAATTGCGAGCATAATTCCTTGGCCCTCTGCAATTGTAACAAATTAGCTATCTGCGACCCCTTCCTGGTCCAATTCCACCTCGACCGCGTCCGCGCCCCTCAAATCCATCATGCACCATCCCTGAATTTTGATCGAGGGATATTGTTTATGTCTACACTCTATAGGCAAGAGCCCAATCCATCATTAGCTCATAACTTTTGCAGGTGCGCTCATCATGGCCTACCGACCAACAGAAATTGTAGAACAATTGCTGGGAAATTTGTGTATACTTCTGTAATAGGTGATAGTTATCTATATCGTGTTTTCCTCGTATCTGAAAATTCACACACCATAATGCAGGCACTATTGTTGGTCCTGCTTGTGCCTCTGGTCTTAATGGAATCGACCCTCCTCCCATCAAGTAGTTTGCGAAGACTGGACAATTGTCCTTGTCATGCCCCTGGACTTTGCTTTTATGCAACATACAGCCTCACGTGCCTTTGGCCGAGTTGTCCTGTCCTATCTCAAACTCTACATTTCCAGACATAAATTTTGAAGTTGCGCCTGGATTATTTGGACTCCCAGGCTAGAATCTTCTATTGGGGTCTCGTGTTGTCTCATTGCAATCTCCAAAGCTTCGGCCTGGGTGGATAACTTCTGCTGTGACATCACCGTGCTTAAATGCAGCATTAGTGACGCTACACACGATGTGCGGTGCTGTCCATCTGTCAAGGTCATGTTGGCTTCGTGAATCATACTCTTCAGTCTCTGATCTAAATCCCATGGGGTCTCGCCTAGAAGCATCATGATTTCCTTAAACTCGATAATTGGTTGTGTCTTTGATTTTGGCCTGCTAAATTCCTTGTTCAGTGTGGCCTAGATATCTATGATCCCTGAGTTTGGATGGTCATTAGAATGCTTAACGTACCATGTTAGTTCGCAATCCTACAATGCACTTACCAACATTGTCTTCTTTATATTGTCATCCATGACTCCTTGTGCTTCCCATACAACTTTTACCATGAACCAAAATTGGTCTGGATCTTCGTTCCTTACTCCTCTGAATACCGGCAATTTAATCGCGCTCACCATATTGAACTGTGGTGGTGGTGGAGGTGGTGTTGGCATAGATGGAGGTGAAGGTGGTGTGACTGGTGGTAGTGTAGGTGGAGGTTGTATGCATGGAATTTGCTGCCTTATCAGACTGATCACGCTTCTCGGAGAAACTTTCACAAGCTCTTCCTCACTTTCATGCTGAGGTCAAGGGGCTATTTTCTGTCTCTATGCTATCTTCGTTTCTATAGATCCTCCCACTTTGCGTAGCCCCAAACATCAATTTATTTGCATAACCCGCTTTTCAAACAATAGCATTTTAATCAAAGTGTTCAAATATTTAATATACTTACCTCGTGGTCCTTTGAGGAAGCGTTGTTCCGCCTCACTGTAGATGACTGTCGTGTCTATTGTGAACTCGGTGATAAATCCTACTATAATTCGATTGAGCTAATGGTCCACAGTGTGTGCGATCTTATCTTCCAATGCTTCTAGTTTGCGCACGAATTCTAGAGTCCACACAATTGGTTTGTCGAGCCTACACCTTCCCTGATTGTCTACTAGCTTCACGATCCACTCATACAACTTAGAGGGGAAGGATGCAAAGAAAATTTCTTGGATTTCCGTATATAGGTAGTGCTCTAACCACTATTCCTTTGATATTCATGGATTCCTGTTTTCCTGCACCGCGAAATCATGAATCTTTCTGTCCAACCACCCTTCAATTTCTTTGTCAGATTCGAGTGACACGACATCAGACATCGCTTATGCAGATCCCAGTCCCAGAAAATAGAACCAATTGTTGGATTGCTAGGTTTGACCCAGGTTCAAAGGTGATTTAGCCAAACAAATCCCTATACAACTGGCCCTTTCGGCAACAGTCCGCAGAGCGTGGACTGAGGTCTCACCCGAAGTAGTATGGGAGGGTGCTAGAACCAGGTTTCCACACCCTGGAGATGTCTGATGGTTTCAAATGATCTGTGGTTTCGCACGTTGCTACACGTAGTTCCATATACCTCGTAGATTGAGATACTACCTTCAGGTAACCCTACTCAGGGGCCAAACAATGTTATTACCCAAGTCCTTGCTAATCATCCAATATTAGTTGATTAACTTAGCTTATTTGTATGCTTTCAGTTATACTTAACAATATTCACGATTCATACAAGTGTGCGGAGTAAATAAATAGTATAATTGCAAATGATATCAAACATGTAATAACTCAGAACAGATGCACAGAATTGGTAGCAAAACGATTCTTTATTAATCTCTTCTCCGGTTACAGACTCAACTCTACCCTGCGCACTCAGCTACAGGGCTCCGTGTACTCAGCTGCAGACTCTACTAGGCCTCTGTGCACTCAGCTGCAGATCCTCTTCCTACTACTATGACCCAAAACACACTTAGACTCTTCTTCTATTCTTTGCTATCTCATTCTATCCATTAGATTCTATGATGATGATATTATCTCTTTACAGCTCAGAGCCTCGCTCCGTTTATACAATCCGACATTACATTCAAACTTAGGGCAGATAGCCGTATGACTCTAACATACATTTCACGCCTACAATTCATGGAGCTTTATCATAATTTCACTCAAAACTTGGGCTTTTAGCCCCAAAACATGCTGTGGGGGGATTCCATGCCGAACACTTGATTTCTCAAAGGGTGCACTTTGGGACAAGGAAGGGGAAAGATGGTTAAGGAGTGTGTTATTTGATCTTGAAGGGCACATGGAACACTTCCAAACAATGAAGTATTCTTGATCAAAGGCTTGAGAGTGCACTCATGTGCTTCATGCCTCAATGGGCTCATTTTACTAATGAAAATTTGTCCAAGCCTGAAGGATGGGACAAGGGGTGAACATGATGATTTTAGACATAAAACATTAGGGGAATTTTGAGGTATAAAATGGGACTCCTAAGGAAATTAAAAAATAATAGTGGAAATAATAAAATAAGATTAGATTACATCATCAAATTTTAGAGGGAAAAAAGAAGAAAAATAATTTTTCAACTCGTATTTTCAACTTATGTCCCTATGGGTTTACTCAAATTTCAAGAAACAAAACTCATTGGATGCATAATTTGATTCCTCATCCGAGGAGTACCCATGTTTCATACTTTCAATGAACCCTGCTACATGAAAATGAGAAATACATGAAAAACATGATTGCAATCATGTTTTTTTCATGTATTTCTCATTTTTGATGTAGCAAGGTCCATCGAAATTATGCAACATGGGTACTTCTTAGATGATGAATCAAATTTTGCATCCAACAAGTACTCCCACTTGATATTTGAGTAAAACCTTAGGGAGATACGTTGAAAATACGAGTTGAAAAAATAGTTTTATTAGTTTATTATTATTATTTTTAACTTTTTACCTTGTTACTCCAAAAATGGTGAATCTTCCCCCATGGCTGAAATTGTCATCTTGAATCCTATTGGTTCTTTTAAAGTTTAATTTGGTTGTATATTTTTCTTAGGAGGCCCATTTTAGACCTCAAAATTCCCCAAATGCCATGTGCGACATGTACCAACTCATCAAGAAAAATTAGACGAACTTTAACAATGATACGTATGCATCAAAATGACACTTTACATACATTCCCCAAGTACAACAGATGAAGTGTGTGTGAATGCGACCAAAAAGTGTCATTTTACAACACCAAAGGTGTTATGACCATGAAATACACCAAATATGTTCTAATCAATGCGATGACACTTAGGGATGGTCAAGAATGATTTAAAGATATATATTAACTTAAAAAGACACTGTACAACCAAGGTGACACTAGATATGAATGTGAAGTAAGCTCCAAAATTTGAATGTAGTAGAATTTTGGAGGGTGTTGTAGCAATGACAACACTTGACGACACATTAGGCGAGATTCAACTTCTCTGTTTGAGAATGGATTTTCAATTAGAGGGTCACCCATTCAGGAACTATTTATTCACCAATCAGATTTCCTTGACTTCCCCCTTTCGACTTGGTTATATCTATATATATATATATATATCTATA